>JAMALN010000004.1:0-183489 GCA_023630115.1 Cutaneotrichosporon sp. PK4640 | reverse complement strand
GGGCTGCGGTGAGTGCGGGTCCAGTCGCAAGCCAGGGAATGCAGCACCCAACGGCGTTATAATTTGCCCCCGTTCTTGTGGCACTTTGACTTTCCGGCGTATTTCGGATCACTTCCAAAAGTCGATTCCGCAACGACGACGAGCTCAACCCCTCCGGTGACGGCGACGACAACATGAAGCACGGCCTCAAGATGCGCAAGCTGCAGCGTACCAGCTCGCACCGCTACGCGCTGCTCCGGTGAGCCCCTTCTCCCCCTGCGCGCGCGCGCCCCCCTCCCTCTCCGTGCTAACAGCAGCAACCTCGTCTCGGCGCTCCTCCACCACGAGATGATCAAGACGACCGTCCCAAAGGCCAAGGAGGCCGCGCGCATGGCCGAGAAGATCATCACCCTCGGCAAGAAGGGCACCAACGTCGCGCGCTCCAACGCCCAGGCGTTCCTCATGCCCGCGCACCACTACACCCCCGAGGCGTTCAACGCGCCCGTCACCCCGACGCTCCCGCCCGCTGCCCTCGAGAGCGCGGACCCCGAGGCGTTCGTCCCCAACACGTCCCTCCTGCCCAAGGTGTTTGGGCCGCTCGCGCGCCGCTACGCCGACCGGCCGGGCGGGTATACGCGTATCCAGCGGTTCGGGAAGCGGCCGGGCGACAACGCCCCCGTCGCCATCTTGTCGCTGGTCGACGGACCCCGGGATCTCAAGTTTGAGATGACGGCGCGCGCGGCCGCCAGGGAGACCTTGACGTCGGGCGTGTTGCCCCGGACGAGGAGGAGCATGGAGCGCGTGCTCAAGTACCGCGGAGACGAGGGGAAGGCCGAGTTCAAGCGGCTGCAGCAGGACTACTCGGTGAGTCGGCGAGGCGGGGAGGAAGCGAGGTGTACGCCCTGTCCCCATGGCTGTGCCTTCATATCGACCCCAGCGCTAACCCCAGCTCCGCCTCCGCGCCGAGGGCGACGCATCCTACCCCGAGCTCGGACACCAGCGCGACGGCCCACCCGCAAAGTTCAAGTTCCGCCCGCACTCGTTCACCAAGCCGCAGCACGGGCGCAAGCTCATGGCCGGCGAGCGCCTCCCGGGCGTGCCCATCCACCACACGGGTCTTGGGATTGCGCGCGGCGCGCTCGGCCGCAACCCCAAGCCCCTGCAGCAGCGCTTTGCGGGCGAAGTGGCGGACATCACGAAGGTCGACTAGACGGGACACATGTATGCATTTTCATCGCGGCTCACGCGCAGCTCACCCTACGCATTGTCCGTCAGCCTTCAAGCTTGGCCTATGGCTTGGTGCACACGCCGCTGACACAGTTCTCGCCGTTGGCGGTGTCGCACGCCTGGTCGCACCCGCCGCAGTGCCGGTTGTCCACGCCGGGGTTGATGCAGTCGAGCCCGCACAGCGTCTGGTGGGAGGGGCATGACGGCGGGGGGCCGGTGCATTTGCCGTCGAGGCACTGCGCGCCGATCCAGCACCGCTCCCCGCAGGCGCCGCAGTGCCAGAACTCGCTCGTGAGGTCGACGCACTGGCGGTCGCAGAGCGTCAGGCCGGCCTGGCAGGACGAGGGCCAGCAGCGGCCGCCCTCGCAGTTCTCGCCGGGCTGGCACTCGTGCCCGCAGATGCCGCAGTTGCGGTTGTCGTTCTGGGGGTTGACACACCCGTCGTCGCCCTCGCCGCACTGCAGCCGTGGAGCAGCACAGCGCTCCGCGGGCTCCGAGCACTGCCCGTTCACGCAGTTGGAGCCCTCGCCGCACTTGTTGCCGCACCCGCCGCAGTGGTTGTTGTCCTGGGAGAAATTGACGCACTTGCCGTCGCACTCGTTGTCCTGCGGCCCGCAGTTGATGCAGCGCGCGTTCCCGTCGCACTTCCACCCGGGCGGGCACTTGTTGCCGCACGCGCCACAGTTGTCTTCCTCGTACATGCTCTTGCAGATCCCATCGCAGATGAGCTCGCCGGGCTCGCACTCGGTGCACTTTCCGCCGACGCAGTCGCCGCGGCAGAAGTTGTTGCACCCGCCACAGTGGCGGCGGTCGGTGTCCGTGTCGATGCACCCGTCGAAGAACTCGCACTTGACAAGCGGGGCAGCGCACTCCTGGCAGGCGCCGTCGACGCACTGCCCGCCGTCGCACACGTTACCGCACGCACCGCAGTTGCGCGGGTCTGCCGACGTGTCGATGCACTCGTCGCCCCAGCCCGGGCACGTGGTCAGCGGCGCGGTGCAGCCCTGCACGCACTTGCCGTCGACGCACACGCCGGAGCAGAAGGTGTCGCAGGCGCCGCAGTGCCGCTGGGCCGTGTTCAGGTCAAAGCAGCCCATCGCGAACGGGCCGCAGCTCGTGAGGTTGCCCGGGCAGACGCAGACGCCGTTGGTGCACGTCTGGCCTATATCCGTCGAGTCGCACTGGGGTCAGCGGGGACGCGGGCAACTCACGAAGGTCTGGCAGTCCCCGCACGCCGTGGGGTCCGTGAGGAAGTCGTGGCAGGTGCCAGGGCCCACGTTGCTGCCGCACGTTTGCTGGCCGGCCGGACAGCCGGTACACTTGCCGTCCACGCATGTCTCGGTGTCGGAGCACTGCATCAGCTGGGTCTGGAAGGAGGCGAGAGATAGAGGACGGAGAAAAGGGGTGAGACACTCACAGCAACACCACACACGCCACAGTTGCCCCGGTCGGCACTGAGGTCCGGGCAGTACATGTCGGTCCCAGAACCACCGCCCACCGGGCATGCCGGGCCGCCATCACATAGACAGGCGCCCCCCTCGCACGTTGCGGGGCTGACCCCCAAGGTTCCGCTTGCATCGCAACTGAAGTCGCACTCGCCACAGTTGTTGAAGTCGGTCTGGAGGTCGACGCACCAGCCGTTGCACTCCGTCTCATTGCCGGTGCAAGTTACGTCCTGCCGGGGAAAGTGCGGGAAGTGGGACCGCGCTTGCGCTGGAGTCAGGGCGGTACAGACTCTCCTCACCAAGTGCGAGCGCCGAGAGAGCTACAAGCTTAAGAGACACCATTGTCGATGGGGTCTCCGAGGCCGTGGGAGCCGCCTTTTTATGCCATTATGCCGGAGTGTCCTTGGAGCCCAGCGGCGGCCGCGAGCACCACCGCCAGCCTTCGCGTCAGGTCATGAGACCTCGTTAACAGTCAGTTACGGTGGGCGAAGGTCAGATGGGGGTGGGCGACGATGGTTTGACGATGCCAAGGAGTGGCCGACAGGAAGACGACAAGCACAATGCCGCGCCGGGAACGGCACGCCTCCCCGCTCCGGATGCCGTACGCGTCGGACATGGGCGATCCGGGGCGATCTGCGCCTCCGAACGGTGTGGATGGGTCACGAGATGAGGGCAAGGTTGCAAGGTTGAATGGTTAAATGCAAGTAAGGTTCCATCGTCAGCAGCTTGAAGTTGTCTGCGCGTTTACGCAACCCGGGGAAGGCACTGTCGCCCCAGCGACAGCCGAGACGCGCGACGTTCCGTTGTTCCAGCGTTCCGCATTCCTCACTATGCCGACTGAAGCGTTGCCGGTATGTACCCGGGGAAAGCGAAGCGGACGCGCTGCGAGCTAGCGTGGCTAGCCAGACCATGCCCAAGTTTACAAGGTTCTCACGTAGAGACGCACTCGTTGTCGTGGCTACAGCGGGCGTGTGGCAGCAGCGTCTGCAGAGCTGCGGTCTGTGTGTGTAAGAAGGGCCTACACACTTCGAGCCCGACATCAGCCCATGTCGCTCCATCTTACGATCCGCTCAAGTTCATTTGTGTGGGTTCTACGCTGTGCGTATGAGTCGTTCCACCTCTCCCCACAGGCAAAAAGCTTTAGCTGGAGGAATCTAATCCTCTTTTGACGAGAGTGGGATTCGAACCCACGTCCGAAGACTGCGGATTTACAAGAACTTGTAAACCTGAACACAGCGCCTTAGACCACTCGGCCATCTCGCCGATCACGTTGACCTATTTTCGCGTCTGCATGCGTCCCCCCGATTGTGACCCCCTCGGCCCCTGCGCACGCGACGTGCGACTACACTGGATAGGCGTCTTGCAGAGGTCATGAAGGGCGCACCTGGCGAAGAAGGGGCCAGTAATGTGTCTTGAGAGAGGAGTGAGTGGCCAGCGGAGTTCGCCGGCCATTGGCCCGAAGCCGGTGTCAACACAACGGCATGACGAGTAGCCGGCACAGCTGGAGTCGAGTCGTCTCCGTCATCCATTCTCTCCGCTCGTGCTCGACACACACAATGTCAGAACAAGCTGCTCAATCGACAGAGGGCAACCCCGTGCCCAAGGTGCTGGCCTTCGACGTGTTCGGCACCGTCGTTGACTGGCACACGTCAATCGCCCGCGAGGTGGAGGCCGTTGTCCCCGGCATCGACGGCGACGCGTTCGCCCTCAAGTGGCGGGAGGGCTACAAGCCCGCTATGGCGGCGACGATGGCCTCGGGCCAGTTCCGCGTCCTGGACGAGCTGCACATGGACATCCTGCGCTCGATTGCGCCCCCCTCCCTCTCCGAGGAGCAGCTGGCCGACCTCAACCGCGCCTGGCACCGGCTCGACCCCTGGCCCGAGGCGGTGGCGGCGCTGACCCGCCTGCGCACGCGCTTCATCATCACGCCGCTGTCGAATGGCGGCATCGGGCTGCTCACGCACATGGCCAAGCGCGCCGGCCTGCCGTGGGACGTCGTGCTCTGCGCCGAGGTGTTTGGCGCGTACAAGCCCGACCCGCGGACGTACCAGGGCGTCGCGCGCGTGATCGGCGTCACACCGGGCGAGGTCATGCTGGTTGCGGCGCACCACAACGACCTCGACGGGGCGCAGGACGCCGGCCTCCAGACCGCGTACATCGAGCGCGTGCACGAGTTTGGCGCGTCGCGGACCAAGGACGTCGCGCCTCAGCCGCGCCATCCCCTCCACTTCCGAGACCTCGCGGCGCTCGCCGACTACTTTGGTTGCTAGCGTGCAGCGCGTGATGCACGGACGTATTGAAGCCATCACATTCTCGTGCGACTCGGTCGAGAACATGGGCAGAGCGGGAGGGGCGTGAGGGTCACATCTTGACGCAGCGGCCGCGCCGCGTCGTTCGATTCCGCACTTGGCTCCGACTAACATGAGCAGCCTTACTTCCAGAGAAGGAGATGTGTGTATGCATGTCTGCAGTCGCTTCGTCTGCTTGCTGTTCGCTGTGCCGGCAGTTGGTGATTTCGTTGCTCCCACGTCTCTCAGGGATGCGGCTCGTCCTCCGGCCCTCACTGCCTCCACTTTTTTCCCGCAGTTCATGACATGCATGACATATGTAGAGCCGAGGAATTCGGGAGAGAGGGAGCGCTGGAGATCTGGAGATGAGCCATCTAGCCCAAGGCGCCCGGATCAAGTCGGCGAGTCATGATGGAGGGTGCATGCTATCAGCTGTCGACGCGGGGGCCTGCGCTTATCCGGCAGTATGCATCCGTGAGCTTGGCACGCTCGGACCACGTCGCGTCGACGTTTCGGTGCCTTTTCACTCCTCGCTCGTCAACTCCAACATTGTCAACTTTACCTTTTTCTCCATCCACCTCACGGACTCGCTGTCGGCATGAAGATCATCGCCATCTCCTACGGCACCGAGGGCGACTCGCGTCCCGTCGCGGTGCTGCTCCGCGGCCTCATGGACGCGGGGCACAAGGTGGTCCTCCTGGGCGACCCGCCTGGTCTCGCGTCAGCAGAGGCGCTGGGGGTACCGACCGTCTCTCTCCCGGGCGATCTGCAGGGCATGATGCAGACCACCCCGGCTGACGCAACTGGCCCCAAGATCCTCAAGCTCGTCCAGAAGCACACGGCCGCGTGGGTCACCGCAGGGCTCGCCGAGGGTCCCGCCGACCTCATCCTCTGCGGCGGGCTGACCGTCTTCGTCGGCGAGACCGTCGCCGAGAGCCGGGGCACGCCGGTCATTCAGACGATCCTGACGCCCGTCGCGGCACCCACCCGCGAGTTCGTCTCGCCCATCATGGCGGGCCTGCCCCTGCCCCGCTGGGGCTGGGTCAACCGCCTCACCCACATGCTCACATGCTGGTTCGCGTTCATCATGTTCCGCTCGGCCACCAACGCGGCGCGCAAGGAACATGGCATACCTACCAGAAGCAAGCGGCGCAAGGGCGACCCGTCGGTGTACGGCATCTCGCCGGCGCTGCTCCCCCGCCCCGCCGACTACCCCACCAACGCTGTCTTCACGGGGCAGTGGGTGCTGCCTGACAAGGAGTACTCCCCGCCTCCCGAGCTCGAGGCCTTCCTCGCGGCGGGGGAGAAGCCGATCTACGTCGGCTTTGGAAGCATGGCCGGGGTGAGCAAGGACCTCATCGCCAAGCTGCGCGACGCCATCGGCGACCGCCGCGCCATCTTTGGCCGGGGATGGAGCACCGTGACCGACCTCCCCTCCAACTTCTTCGCCGTCGGCGACGTGCCCCACACGTGGCTGCTCCCGCGCTGCGCGATGGCCATCCACCACGGCGGCAGCGGCACCACCCACTCGGCCTGCGCGGCCGGCGTCCCGTCCATCATCCTCCCCACGGTTGCCGACCAGTACTTCTGGGCGCGGCTCATGGCGGACCTCGGGATCGCGAACCACGAGCTTAGAATGCACAACCTCAACACCAAGAAGCTGCGCGCCGCCATTGCGTACGCGGACACCCCCGCGGCGCAGGAGCGCGCCCGGACAGTCGGCGAGAAGATGCGGGCGGAGGATGGAGTGAGCGCCGCCGTGCAGGCGATAGAGGCGTTCGCAAACCAGAAGATCGCGTAGAGGGCTCGCGCGCGCAGGCGGGCGAAGGGGCGATAGAGAGGTGTGGCATTGTGGGTGTAGCTGCGTAGGCGACTGGGGCCCATCCCCTGCTACTGCTAGAGTGCACGGACAGATGCAGGCATAATACTGGAGGAGAGGTGTCGGGAGGTTGCCCGACCGGACACCTCACATCACCCGTCACATCCCGAGCGCCAACGAGCGCTCCGCGCGTCATGCTGCCCCACTGAAGCCCCGCTGATGGCCCCGCATGGCGTCACTGAGCAAAGCGCCGCCTTCGCCGCTCTCCGACGTCGTATCCGCGCGTCCGATGAAGCTTGAGCATGTGTCCGCCTCGGGATATGACGGCAATGGCCTCGGCAAATTGCCCGATCACCTGCCCACCAACTCTCGTCTCGTCTTTGGCTGGGACACCGCTCACAACATTCCATCCTGTCTCAGTCCTATCTCAACACCGGTCCGCTGTGCTGCAGCATGATCGCTCACCCGACGCAATGCGGCGAGGCTGCCGGCCCAGGCACTTCACGACTCACCGCGATGGTACTTAAGGCGACCTCGCGATGAGGGGGACCGGCAAGAATCAACATGAAGATCGGCACTCTTACAGCTCTGGTCGCGGTGCTCGGTGTGCTTGGCGCTACCGCCGCGCCAGCGCCCCGCCTCCCTTCCCACACCCTGGCGACGCGCACGAACACAGCACCGGACGGCAACGCGACGCCCTTCGTCATCCCCTCCCTCCAGGAGTGGACTGGGGCCGAGGGCAAGTGGAAGCTCTCGGACGCGACCCGCATCGTGGTCGACCCGGCGGTGGCGGACGGGATCGAGGCCGACGCACAGTACACGTTCATGGCGAACCCCTCCAACCTCAAGGACTTTGCGACTAGCTTCGCGGACGACCTCGAGGCCGTGCTGGGCCGCAAGGTCGAGGTGGTGGTCGGCGAGCGCGGCGGCGAGGACATCTACCTCACCGTGGGCGCGGACGACCTCCACAACGAGGGGTACGTCCTCGACATCGGAGATGGCGTGAGCGTGTGCGGCGCGACGGCGCGCGGCGCGTTCTGGGGCACGCGCACACTGCTCCAGATGCTCATTCTGGACGGGGAGCTGCCGCACGGCCAGGCGCGCGACTGGCCAAACTACGGCGAGCGCAAGTTCTTCCAGGACATTGCGCGCAAGCCGATCCCGATGGACGACCTGCGCGAGTACGCTGCGCTCGCGAGCTTCTTCAAGATGAACACGCTGCACCACCACTACAACGACAACCCGGCGGTGCGGACCAAGGCGCTCATGCCCGACTGGCAGAGCAAGTACGCGGGGTTCCGCCTGCGTTCGGACAATCCCGAGTACGCGTTCCTCTCGAGCAACGACACGAGCTTCACCAAGGCGGACCTGCGCGAGTTCCAGGACTACATCAAGGCGCGCGGCCTCGACCTCATCCCCGAGATCGACACGCCCGCGCACAGCCTGTTCATCACGAAACACCGGCCCGAGTGGAGCATCCCGAACGACACGGTGCGCGGCGACTGGCTCGACCTCGAGAACCAGGACGTGTGGCGCTTTGTCGAGGGCCTGTGGAGCGAGTACGTGCCGTTCTTCGACTCCCGCGAGATCTCGATCGGTGCAGACGAGTACAACCAGGACAAGGGCGAGCTGGTGCGCAAGTACGTCAACCACTTCCACGACTATTTCCGCGACCAGTTCAACCGCACCGTGCGCATGTGGGGCTCGGACGTGCGCCTGCCGGGCGAGACCGAGATTATCTCCAACATCCACACCGACCACTGGGACTGGACGTTCTCGAACCCCGTCGACCTCGTCCGCCGCGGCCACAGGGTTTGCAACCTCAACGCGCCGGACGTGTACCTCGTCCCCCGCACCGCCGCGTACATGGACTACATCGACACGGAGCAGATCTACAACAACTGGGAGCCGTGGGTGTTTGACATCTTCGACAAGGGCAACGCGTCGCGCAACCTCGCGCCCGACGAGCCCCTGCTCACCGGCGGCGGCTTTGCCAACTGGAACGACTTTATGAGCGAGAGCGTGACCCGCGTCGAGCTGTACGACCGCATCTCGCGGGCGATGGGCGCGTTCGCCGAAAAGCTGTGGGCCGGCACGACCAGCTCAGACACGATGCCGTACGACGAGTGGGCGGCCAAGTTCCACAAGCTCCGCAAGACCATCCCGGGCATCACGCTGTCGCGCCGCCCAGCGTCCAAGGGCCAGTTCGTCCTCTCGTACGACTTTGAGGACGGCGCCGCCGACGGCTCGGAGAACGGGTACGCCGCCGAGCTGCACGGCGCGACGATCGTCGACGCGGGCGACGGGCACGGCAAGGCGGCCCAGCTCACCGCCGACTCGCACATCACGACCGCGCTGCAGGGCATCGCGTACCCCTACGCCGTGGGGATGTGGGTGAAGCCCGCGGGCAACCAGAGCGCCGAGGCGGTCCTCCTCGAGGGCCCCGACGGGCGCGTGCTCGTCTCGAACGCCACGAGCCCCACCGTCACCTTCGACAACGACGGCAACCTGTACGCGACGGGCATCATCCTCCCGCCCGACGTGTGGAGCCACCTCGCCTTCGTCGCGGACGGGCGCAGCACATACGTCTTCCACAACATGAAGCGCGCGGCCAGCGTCAACTGGTACAACCCGCGGTGGGACGTGCTGCGCAACGAGACGATGGTGCTTACCGCGCCGCTTGCGAGCATCGGGAGCGCGAGCGGCAACTCGATGGCAGGGCTGGTCGACGGCGTGTTCGTGCTCGACCGCGTGAGCACGGCGGGCGAGCTTTCGTTCCTCGCGAACCACTATGCGAATGCGCTGCCGTAGGCTGGGGTACAGGAATACAGACGGTGGTTGTAGATGAAAATGTGACGGCTTCCGTTGGAGATGGTGAGCGGAAGTGCGGAATCTGGGAGGATCGGCGCTTCCGAGGATCGTCTTAGTCACCGACGCATTGAACGAACTCTTGTCCTCTACCCTGTTGTTCGGCCAACTTGCATGTCTCACGAGTGCGCGGACAAGCAGCTCCGGTTCTCAATGGCAGGGCGGCAGGCAGACGCAGAAGAATGGAACCTCGCTGTCGATCAATTGGCCGATGCCCGACGCGGATCTCGGCAAATGCCATGTCGTCATCGACTCGTCCTCCCCTCCCCTCATCTCCATCTGCCGTTTGCCGCGCCGCTCCCGCTGCACCCTCGCTTACGCCCCTTGCACCCCTCGGCCTCCGCTCGTGTGCAGCTGACTGTAAGATGACTGATGCCGCCGGGCAACCCGCACGGCCAAGGTGACGCGACGCGGAAGTACCGTGACATGCCGCAGACTTAACATCGCTCGAAAGTCACTCTGCCGCAATCCATGCTGTCAACAACTCTCTCTCGTGCACTCTCCACCCGTCATCCACTCTTCCACCGTACACTCGCAAGAATGTCGCACACCGGCCCCGCCGTCACGCAGCCCGACCCCACGAAGCATCAGCTCGCTCTCGCGGACCTCCCCCTCCTCCCGCCCACCGAGGACAGCTACATCGTGCAGGTGCGCACCGGAGGCGCGTGCCGCGGCGAACTGGGGTGGGAGCTCCACGACCCCCACCTCTTCACGCACCGCCCGCAGCGCGTCCCCGGGCCCGACGGGGCGGGCGTGGTGATCTCTGCGCCGCCCGGCGCGCCGTTCAAGCAGGGCGACGAGATCATGTTCGCGCTCGACGCGTGGGAGTCGGGCACGATGCGCAAGTTCACCAACGTCCCAGTCGCTTCGGCGGCGCGGCGCCCCAAGCTGCCCTGGACCGAGGCGGCGGCCATCCCTCTCTCCGCCGAAACGGCATGGCAGGGCCTCTTTGAGCACGGGGGGCTCAAGGATACATTCGACGGGCAGGCGAACAAGGGCAAGAAGGTGCTCATCACCGGCGCCAGTGGGAGCGTGGGGCTGTGGCTCCTCCGCTTTGGCGCGGCGACCGGCGCGCACATGGTCGGCGTGGGGAGCGGAGCGCGCGCTGGCGAGATGAAGGCGAACGGGGCGGCCGAGATCATCGACTACAAGACGACGAGCGTGCCCGAGTGGGCCAAGGGCGGGCAGGTCGACCTTATCATCGACTGCTCCGGCAAAGACCAGGAGGGCACGTGGGCCGCGGTCAAGGATGGCGGGCTGTTCCTCTCCGTCGCGTGAGTACCTGGTGAGATGAGGTTACTAACCCCAGTGACGACCCCTCTGGGAACAAGCCAAAGGACAAGCAGGCCACCGGCAAGTGGTACCTCGTGCGCACGCGCGCGCCGGAGCTCGCGCGCATTGCCGACCTCATTGATGAGCGCGGGTGGCGCCCGGTCATCGACAGCGTGCACACGTTCGACGGGTTCCAGGCCGCGTATGACCGCGTCGAGGGCGCTGCGGCCGGCAAGGTGATCATTACCGTCTCGGAGGATGCGTAAGGGAGTGAGGCGGCTGCCACCGGCGGACAACTTGAGGAGTATCGGGGTCGCGCTGTGGACAGCCATACATAAGATGAAGTCGTATGAACGCTCTGCCGCGTATCTACTGTATCTTCTGCGCCACGGGAGGGACCTCCTCGCCCCCTATCTCTACACCACTCTACTCGATCCACCCGCTCTCCATCGTCTCGATGCCGGCGCGCTCGGGCCCCAGCTGTTGGCGGAAGCCGGCAAGAGTGATAATCTTGAGGGTGGCGGACTGTTCCCAATAAGCATTGAGGTGGACGCAACCCTCCGCATCAGGGCTGGGAACCACCAGATGGTCGGGATCCAGCGGGTCCCGGAGGTCCCATATCCTCGCGAAATGGCCTAAAAGGAGGAAGCGTCGCACCATGTCTGGGTCTCGACTCCCCCACTCGTCGGAAGGCGCCCTCCTCCACTTGCCCTCGAGACTCTCGAGTCCGACGACGGTCACAGCTCTGCAGTGGCTCGAGTCGAAGAGGAGCTGGCCGATGCAGTATATGACCCCCTCGAGCAGGTCCCCCGCTAGGTAGTTCGTGTAGGCCCTGTCGGTAGTCTTCCACCCCGGTGCCAACGGCTCCGGTTGGATGCAGTAGGTGGTGGGCGCGTTCGCGCGATGGAAGACCCACACGACCTCGTCCACGTCCTTGAGACAGTAGGGTGCCAACAGAACACAGAAGCGGAACGTGTCTCCCGGGTGAAACGCGATGTTGAAGACGGCGCGGCGGGCGCAATCGCGTTCCGCTGGTGGCGGAGGGGTTCTCAGAGGTGCAAATGGGTCCTCTGGGTAGCGCCATAGGTTGGGAAGCGTGCAGAACCCGACGACCGTTTACCCCGTACTCGGATTCACCTCTGTGCTGCCGAATTGGATCGCCCTGTCGGGGCGAGTGTCGCTCAACTCGTAGAAGTAGCGTGCCGTAATGTGGGGTCGGTGGAGGGCCGTGAAGGGAGGGACAAACCCGTTGTCGCGTCCTGGAACTCGGCCGAGGAGAATGTTTAGGCCCACAAAGTCGACGATGCGCGTCCGGCCTAGGTCGACGTCGGGAAACGGCACGGTGTTGAAGTTGTCGGGAAACGGCACAGAGTAATCGTCGTCGTCGTCGTCGTCGTCGTCAGGAATGGGAGGAGTGCCGAGTGCGAGGTCGGCGAACGCGGGGACGCGGCCGCGGTCCGACGCGATGACGAGGTTGGGAGCGCGCGTGACGATGAGGCGACCAGCGACGAGCCACTGGTCGGCCTTTTTCCGGAAGGTCTTGGACGCGGCGCGCAAGCGGAGGAGGGAGGGGTGGGGTGCGAACGAGAAGATCTCGTCGACGAGGTGGGGGTACATCCCGGCGTTGAGCATGGTGGTGGTGGGACGGGTGGTGGGAGGTGAGTGCATGGGTGAATGTCAAGTCGGCAAGTGGGCGATGATGTTGTGAGCTTGTCCAGTTTTTGAGAGCAGGTTGGGTTGGATGTTTTGCAGAGGCCAGGTTGGGTTGGATGTTTTGCAGAGGCCTGTGCGTCGGACTAACCCTCTCATCTCCGGAGAATGCTAATGTTGGGGTGGAGGTTGGGTGCATCAGTGTAAGAGGGTGGGTGCGGCAGGTGAGTTGGGAGCGGCAGCGAGCGGCGGCCAGCGGAGGCGTCACTGTGGCTGTGTGAGTCTGTTCTGGCAAGGCGCGACACGTTCGTAGCATCCTGCGAGCCTCTACTCCATCCACCCGCTTTCACACGTCTCGATGCCGGCGCGCTCGAGGCCGAGCTCCTCGCGGAACTCGGCCAGCGTCTTGAACTTGAGCTTGACGGTCACCTTGGGCTCGGGGAGCCTGATCTTGAGGCGCACGGTGCCCCGGCTGTTGGGGGTCGGCACCGCGTATTTCTTGCCCTGGCCGAGGTCCCACGCCTCCGCGCGGTGGCCCCAGCTCAGAAAGGTGCCGACGGGGTTCTCCTCCCTCCTGTCCTCCTTGTACTTGAGCATGTGCCTGTACTCTGGCGAGTCGTCCCCCCAATGGTCCCAGAGGTCGGTGAGGGCCTCGAGCCCGACAACGGTGACCGCCGTCCCGAAGTGCAGCGACGCGCCGACGGCCCGAATCACCTCCGTCACCATCTCCTTGCTTCCGTAGCGGCAGAGGTCCTCGTCGTACGCGTCGATGTCCTTGTGACGCTGCAGGGCGGGGCGGCGAGCGAGGTGGAACACCCACACAAGCTCCTCGACCTGCAGCGGCGGGATGCAGTACACCGCGTCGCCGAGGAGCGTGTCCTCGGGATGGAACCCGATGTTGATGACCGCGCGGCGGACAGGGCTGGCCTCAGTGGACTGCGACGGCGGGCGGAGAGAAGCGAGTGCGTCGCAGGTGGTCCCCCAAAGGGATGGGAGGCGCATGAAGCCGACGGTAGTCTTGGCGGCCGTGGGCGAAGGCTCGTCGTAGAAGAGATGCAAGGCAGATGGGCTCCGGGCAATATCGTTGGCATGCCCCGACAAGTAGCGCGTTGTAATGTGAGGACGGTGGAGAGAGGTCGGGTCGGGGAGAGCCCGGCTCGAGAGCATGGTCATCTGCCCCTCCAGGAGGTTGAGCAGCACTCCCTGGCCGACGAAATCGATGATGCGGGTACGGCTGAGGTCGTGATTCTCGCGGTGGCAGACGGCGTCGGCGTCGAGTGCGAGCGAGGCGAACGCGGGGACTCGGCCACGGTGCGACGACACGACGAGGCGGATGATCCGCAAATCGCCTCGCAGAGTGTCGGAACGCAACAGGCGGGCACGCTCCTGCCGCCAAGGGGTCACGACCAAGCGGCCGGCGGCGAGCCACTGGTCTGCCTTCGCGCGGAAGTCTTTCGACACGGTACGCAGGCGGAGAAGCGTGTCATGCGACCCATTGCGGACGAGGATGTCGAGGAGACGGAGGTCCTTTGACGTCATGTCGGGGTGGCGACGGATGGGAACGGGTGAGGGGACGGAGGGGCCAGGGGGACAGGGGAGGGCGGATAAGGATGGAGTGAAGGTAATGATGGACGCGAAGCGGGGTGTAGAGGATGGCGGTTGAGGATAGTAAACGAGGAGGAGAGGAGAGGAGATGAGGTGAGAAGGGCGCCAAAGAAGCACGCAGCGGCAAGAAGCACGCCTCGGTGGTCCGAGCGCCAGTGGCCGACCCCGCTCACCACTTTGCTCCGGTGAGCGCGGGTCATGGCCCCAGCGACCCGCTCTCCATCGTCTCGATCCCTGCGCGCTCGGGCCCCAGTTCCTCACGGAGCTGTGCCAGCGTCTTGAACGCGATCCTCGACAAGGCGGTCTCGGTATCGACACCCTTCAGACGCGAGAAACTCCACCCCATGGGCTGCTTGCAAAGGATGAGGAAGTGGCGAACCAGGCCCTGCCATTCGGTCTCTTCTGCCTCCGGCTCCCAACCCGGCCAGCCCGCAAAGGTCTCCAGACCTGCCACGGTGACTCTCACGTCATCGTCGTCGAGGGGGACGATGATGGCGTACATCAGGGTGAAGAGCATGCCCTCAAGCGTCTCGGTGCGCCCGGCAGGGGGTTGCCGGAATGGGGACGCGGCGCGGTGGAATACCCACACAACCTCCGGCGCGTCCACGGGCTTCATGACCAGCTCGGGCGCGGTATCGTCGGGGTGGATGTAGAGGTTGACGACGGCGCGGCGCAGCGGCACATCACCGATTGGCGGCCAGCTGAGCAGGTCGGGCGCCTGCCAGTGGTCGCTGAAGAGGAGGGGGAGGGGGGTGAACAGCACCGTGGTGTCAGGGCTCCCGGCGATGGAGCGTGGCGAGCCGATCACCCTGTCGTCCCCGGTGAGGTTGTGCATGAAGCGGACGGTGAGGCGCGACGAGTCTAGCGAGGGCGCGGCGAGGATGTCGCATGGGTTGGGGGGAGGGATGGCGGAACGGGTGCAAGAGATGCGGGGCGGCTCTGGGCGCAGTGTACGCAGGCCGACAAAGTCGACGACTCGCGTGAGGCGGAGGTCGTGTGCTTCGGGGTTGAAGACGGCGCCGCGCGCCATCGCGGCGAAGGCGGGGATGCGGCCAGATGTAGATGACACGATTACTGGCATGCTGGGAGGGATGGAGGTTGTCCCGTCCTCGAGCTCGCTGGGCCAAGTGGTGGGCGCCGAGAGGATGATGCGATCCGCGACGAGCAGGGCGTCTGCCATGACGCGGAAGTCCTTCGACGCGGTGCGGAGACGTAGGAGGGCATCGTGAGGGGCCAGGTCGAAGACGAGATCAACCAGGTGCGGGTAGACGTCGATGTCGAGCATGGTGGTGGTAGTGAATGAGTGGGAGTTGTCACGAGTCGAGGGATCACGGGTTCCGAACACGTTCCGGTGACTTGGCGGGAACCCGGATGTATACTCCCGGCAGGCTGCCATCACAGTCAGCTCTTGGCTGTCACTCTTGTATGCGACCTACTCCGTCTCAGGCCATACTGGGGACCTACCAACGCCAGTCCTATAGGTTTATCTACGTCCTATCCCAATCTCCTGTTCGACTCCATCTCCCATGCGGCATTCTCGACCTCTACGCGAAGGACGTCGACGCCATTCCATCCACTCGAGTGCGGCCCGACTGTCGAGCCAGGAACATGGCAGCAGCAGATAGCCCGTGAATGACTATCTCAGGCCGCGACCCCCTCGTTGGCTGCCTGCTCAGGGCCGATCCTGCTGCGATATTCGTCGAGGGACAGGACCTCCAGTGGGGGCAATGTCTCCTGGTGACCTGCAGAACGCCACACCGCGGTGTAATCCGCGTAGAAACGCGAGGCCCACACATCGGCACAGTCGACCTTCCAGTGCATCGCCTCGAGGCCCACGACGGTGACCTTGCCTGAGCCGTGGACTAGCTCCCGAGCGATCGTGGCTGCAATGTTGGTGATGTCCACGACATCCTGGCCGTTGGGATGCTCTCCTCGGCCGTACCGGAAGATCCACACCATCTCTGCCAGGTGCCGGTTGAGGTTCCAAGCCCCATGGAAGCTGGTGTCGAAGTTACAGAGGTAACTGTAGTAGGTCATGTTGAGGACAAGTCGACGGCAACGAGCAGAAGGGTGAGGGAACCAGTGGTGCCCGAACCAGGACAACTTGGGATTCACCGGCCCCCATACTATGAAGGTGTCCACGGCTCTGATGGGGCTGCGGGAAGTGAGGCTCCAGGGGGTCGTCTCGGCCGAGTTACCGTAATCAAAGCCGGGCAGGAAGCGGACCACTGGGGAAGGGCAAGGCTTTGTGTCCCGGACCGTGTTGGGGGGAAGTGAGAGAAGAGCGATCACGAGGGAGAGCACACGGTCGGGTGGGTTGAAAAGGTTGAGAATCTTTGTGGACCGAAGATCGGCTCTGCGGAACACATCCTCCCATCGCTGGTATGCCTCGTTGAAGAAGTTGCCACCGCCGAGGACGAGGCCGTCGATGGGGGCGAAGTACGGGATGCGCCGGAGCTTGATGTGGTCAAACGGGTTCCGCTCGACGGATAAGGTCCCATTCACGGTTCCCCGGATGACGATGAAGCCAGAATTGAGGAGCCGGTCGATCTTCGTGCGCATCGCCGTGGATAGTGTGCGCATTTGGAGTAGGTCTGCGTGGTCTGCGTCGAGTTTGTGCTGGAGGATTCGGTCGATGATGGCGGGATATAATTGCGCGCAGATAGTAACGCCCCGTTGGTTGTGAGGGGGAAGCATGACGGCAGAAGTGGAAGACAAGGTTGGAGAGGAAAGTGTGGGTGGGTGGGTGGCGAGAATGTTGGGAGAGGGAGGAATGCGGGAGGGAGGAATGCGGGTGGCGCTGCCGTTCATATGTACAACAGCTCTCCGCACGGACCGCAACCCTACACTGCTAGCGGCGAGACCCATGACAAGAATCAAGAGCAAGTCAGGTGATGCAGTTCCGGGTGGCCCGTGTACAGTAGATAAGTGGGGGCCGGCGCCAGAAGCAAGTAGCCAAAGGTTGGTGTTGTCACTTATGGACAGCATCGGGTGCATGGTTCCGATAGCGACCTCCGCTGGTGTCAGAAGAACGCCAGTGGGGAAAACCTACCACGACCTTCCGCAGTGACATTGTCCCTCACACTGCTGCTGGATAGGGACTCATCTCGAGCGCCGCCTGCTCCGGGCCGACCAAGGCGCGATACTCCTCGAGCGTGTGGAACTCCAGGCGCGCCATCTTCGCCTCCTTGTCCGGCCAATCCGGCTCCCACGCCGCCTCACAGAGCGCACGGAAACGGTTGTTCCGCTCCTCGGCGGTGTCGTTGCTGAACACGACCTCCAGGCCGACAATGATAACCTTGGCCGAGCCTTCAGCCAGCTCTCGGGCAATGGTCACCTGGATGTTGTAGAAGTCCTCGTCGCAAGTGTCGGCCTCTGGATCCTGGAACACCCACACCAGCTCCTCGAGGTGTCGATTGAGGTTGCACGCGTCCTCGAAGTACTCGTCGTAGTCCCAGATGTCCTCTCCGCGCAGGGGGTTGTCCGGGAAACGCGTAATGTTGATCACGGCGCGGCGGCAGTGGGCCGACGGGTTCGGGAACCAGTCGTTTCCTGACCACCGCAGGCCGTGAAAGGGGACGAAGGAGACGAACGTGTCCACCGCTCGGATCGGGGGCCCGGAGGTGAGGGTGGCCACCGTTGTCTCGATGAGGAAGTCGAAGTCCTCGTCCTCTATGTTGGCGTCGGGCACGATGCGGACCATTAGGCCTCGGCTCGTCGTTGTATTCGGCGGGGGCCTGAGCAGTGCGAACACCAAGTCGTGTAGGGCGCGAGGGACGCGGCAGAGATCGAGGGTGTCCGTGTAGCGGAGATCGGCGTTGCGGAACACCTCCTCCCGTGCCTTAGGGGCCTCGTCGAGGACCTCGCCATCCGCGTTTGCGAGCGGGCCCTTGGGCGCAAAGAGGGGGATGCGTTCGAGCTTGCCCTTGGGCAGTACTCGGTTGACCTCGAAGGTGTGGGTGGTGCGCCACGGGCGCGCGTTCAGGCTTATGTGGCCCGCGAGGAGACGTGCGTCTGCCAGGCGGCGCAGCGAGGAGGACACGACGCGGAGGGGCATGGCATCTGCAGCCGGGGTGTAGTGGACGATACGCTCGATGATGTGCGGATAGAGGGCCGCGTCGATGGTAGTACCGCGGGTCCGGCGAGAGCTACGAAGACGACGGGGCATTGTGTACGAGTGATGAGGGAAGAGGGGGCCTTGAGGCGATCAGACCTGGGCGAGCCTTTATGCATGCATGGCACACTGAGCCTTCCGACGATCCGACAGTTTACCCTTGGCGGGAGCACAGAGTTGTGGGGTCAGCTGCCCCGGGTGCCCGGGTGCCAAGGATTCATGTCGGATGCTGTGCCTAGGGTGAACAGGGGGTCAACTGCGCTCATGAGAGAGGTGAGTGGGAAGATGCCAGGAGGGTGGGCGTTGTGGGCGGGGAGGAGGTGTCGCTGGTCGACGGCCACGCTTCCCAAACACCAAGAGTGATCACTGTCCTCAGCCGTTGTCACTGTGTGTCTGGTGTGAGACTGCAAAAGCCTGGACTGTCGCACTGCATGCGATGTGGATCGAACCCGTGATGGATGGGTTGGATCAGGAACGCACCAAACAACAGAGGGAACGTGGGAAACGGATGCATGAATCCGGGGCGCCTATGTCTTCAGGCGGAAGGCGCGCTTAGGCGGAGGGCATCAATATTGGATAGGCGCGGATACACGTGACATGAGCGCAGTCTCAGTTGTGTATTGTTTACCCTGAATGCCGAGCCATTCCCTGAAGCTATTGAGACCCATCCCACGCACTGCCCCTGCGCCCCCTTCGACCCCAGCAACGACCTTCCTCTGCTTTGCTCGCCATCACACTCTTCGACCTCGTCGTCGCTCATCACCTCTTCCCATCCCATTCTTCCTCTTCCTCTTCACCCTCTTCGTCCATCACATACCCTCCCCCTCCCCCCCTCTCCCCCTTTCCCTCACCTGGCTACCCCCTTTCCTCGACTTCAAGCGCACCCCTCCTCGCCTCACACACTCGTTACCTCTTCAAGGCAGCCATGACCCGCCCAAAGGCCACTGCGGCCATGGCGACTTTGCTCGCCTTGGCCGCTCCCGCCCTCGCCCAGCAGCTCGACTCTACCAGCGGATGCCTCTACCTCACCGGGAGCTCGCTCTGCCCAGGCTGTAAGTCTACTTGCCGCCGTTCCCACCACTGACTTTCCCAGTCGAGGGTTCGTACGTGGCCGTCTCCAACCTCACGGACACCTACTCGTTCTTCTCCAGAGTCTACGACACCCAGGACTTTGACAGATATGGTCTCCAGTACATCAACAACATTGCCGAGACCAAGCTCGCGGACACCATGGGGTGCAACAACGCCGATTCGACCGTCATCCGCTACGAGCGCACTGTTCTCTGTGGGATCTGGACCAGCAGCGCTGGTGCTTTGGCCTGCAACCAGTACTACCGTGAGTCTGGACACAGCGAAGGGGGTGAAGACGTTTCGTGTCGCGGAACGAGAAGGACTCGGGACATCAGCCGGCGGGTAACGCGGGGTGGCTGGATGCCTCACTCGGCTGAACGGAGATGACGCATGTCCAGGTTTAGGGGGTGCGGTGCGGGGGATGACCCCAATCTCGAGGGCACCATGTCGCTGCAACGAGTTGTGCTGGAGCGAGCGGGCGCACGCTACACATCCAGATGTCTGCGAGGCCAGAGTTAATGGCACACTGCGCTCTCTGGGGATGTCTGTGAGGGATAGTCCCGCAAGGGAGCAGAGTTCGATCGTGGCTTGGCGCTTTTTTGATGACACCTCTTGCGCTCGCAACGTCCAGCTCAAGCTAACATGCAGTGGGCCCGCAGGCTGTTATTCCCAAGCAGGTGTGCGCCACAACATGCGAGGAGAACCGCCAGTCACTGCAGGACATTGCTTCCAACTCGACCCTTTGCGGTAGGGACCGCACCGGCGGTGACCGCGACAACCAGATTGCGACCGACTACGCTGCCTGCACTGCCGGCGCCTCGACCGCCGCCGCCACCTGTGTCTCGGGCGACATGAACGAGCACAACTGCGGCTTTGCCAACTCGTCAACGCAGGTGTGCTCATTCTGCTCTACTAGTCCCGGGAACTGCTGCACTGAGCGTGAGTTTCACCTGCCCACATGATCTTCCCGATCGCCCACCTCGGGTGCCTGCGGTATTGAACTTGAAGCTGACGGCATCAGCCAACTTTGACATTAGCGGCCTGTGCGGCCTCGACCCCACCGCGCTCTCTTCCTCGGCAGCCGCCAACACCGCCACCTCCACTGCGGGCGCATCCAAGTCGGGCTCTGGCAGCAAGGGCATCTCGGGCGGAGCTATTGCAGGCATTGTTGTCGGCGTCGTGGTCGGCATCGCTCTGGTAAGTTGGGACGTGTAGCACCCTGTTTAGCACTGGCTGACGTCAATCAGGTTGCTCTTCTCGCGTTCTGCCTCTGGCGCCGCAAGCGTAACAACAAGCAGTCGAATGGTCGCCTGCTCATGTCGCCTGAGGAGAAGAGCCACGGCTGGGGCCAGACGACACCTGACACTCCTGCCCAGAACTCGCCCGAGGTCCGCAGCGGCGCCATCTCTGATGGCCCCATCGAGCGCTCGCACACGAACACGACTCTCCCGGCGGGCGCGGCTGCTGCGACGGGCGCCGGCGCTCTCGCGGGTGCTGCCGGTGCTGGGCACGCTGCTCGTAGTGCGCACACTGGCCCGCCCGCCTCCAACTTCGCTGCCTCGGGCGCCGTGCCCTCTGCCCAGCCTGGTGCCCCGGTTACCTCGAACTTTGCTGCCAACCCGTCTGTTGCCGGTCCTACCGCTCCTGCCACGGGCGCTCCCGGTTTCGGCGCTCCTGGCCACACCGCTGGAGTTCCTTCTACCGGCTCGTCGCATGGCCACGGTGGGGCCTTGGCTGGCGCGGCTGCCGCTGGCGCCGCCGTTGCTGGTGCCGGTGCGCTCGCTGCCAACAAGCAGCGTCGTGATGCTCCTTCGCCTCCTGCCAAGCGTAACGTCTCGCCTCCCGCCCCCATCAGTGCGCCCCACCAGTCGATGCCCCAGCCTCACCCTGTGACCACGCCCACTGCCGCTGCCTTCCCCCACGTTCCGTCCTCGCCTCCCAGACCGCTGCCCACGCCCCCAACGAACACTTCTCCTCGGTCTCCCCAGTCGGCATACACGCACAGCCCGACATCCCCGCAGCAGACCTCGCCCCCTCGCGCCCTTCCCAACACTCCCGCCCCGATGGCTGCGCTTGCTGCCGCCCCCCAGCCCGGCGCTGCCAAGGCTCCCATGCCAGCATCCGCCGCTCCCTCCGCTCCCTCGAACGCCGCCAACATGGCTGGTGTCGGCGCTGGTGCGACTGCCGCTGCCGCCGCCTCCGCCGCTGCTGGCGCCGACACTACGCGCCTGCAGCGTCTCGAGTTGCCCAAGGGCAGCGGTGTGTGGATCGAGGAGGGCTCTCAGGTCATTGCCCAGCACCCGTACAATGCTGCGATGGTCGACGAGCTCACCCTCACGCCTGGTATGCGCCTCACCGTGCACGAGATTTACGACGACGGGTGGGCGCGTGGTGTCGTCTCCGCAGGCGGAGACCCGAACCAGCTCGGCCGCATTGGCCAGTTCCCGACCGTGTGTGTCTCCAAGGCATAACGCGCGGGTCGCATCCGCTTGTATGAACATTGTAGTCACGTAACCTCACCTATCCACCTAATCCCCACCCATGGACCTTGTTGCGCCGCGACGAGCATGCATCGCATTTGAGCAGGCACTTGTTTCTATATTTTGTACATGACTGCTTGCTAACTAACTAACAACACTGTCTCGAAGGTACAGGTCTATGTGAAGCGCGAGACCATGCCCTCGGTCACCCCAGCACTCGCCCGCACTCGCTCCTCGTACTCTTCCCACGCAATCTTGCCGCTCTCCAGTTCGCGCAGCCCGCTGTCCACTCCCTCGCCCCGGCGCCAAGCCTCGATACTCTCGAAGCGGAAGTGCCGCCCTAACCCCGTGGCAACGTGCCCGTCGAACCACCCTTCGCCCTTCGCCATACTTCGCCAAGCCGGGATACAGTCCCACCCAAACTCCTCAGGCAGGACGAGCACCGAGTCGAGGATCGTGCCGAGCATCGCCCGAGCGGCGGCCATGGTCTCCTTCTCCTCTCCATCTCTCTCTTCTGCGGGGCGAGCTCCAGCTGCCGGGAGGAACAGCTCGCGCCGACTGCACGCCTCGACGCCCACGAGCGTGACCGCCGCGCCGTGCTCGATGACCCGGTTCATGAGCGCGTAGCACAGGTTACCGAAGAGGCCGTGAGCACGTAGGGGGTCGTGGTACGTGTCCGGGATGTCGGGCTCGGTTGTCGACGGCGCGCGGGTGTGCACCGTTGGCGGCGTGGGGGCGGTGTGGCTCGACGAGCGGCGGGGCCGCTTGGCGGGGCGGGTGGGGCTGTGTGATGGCCGGCGGCGTCGTGAGCTCGACGCCGATCCCTGATTGACCACCTCTGCTGCACGCGCTCCCGTCGTCGCGGCTGCCTCGTTGTCAGGGGACGGGCGCACCGGATCGAACACGACGACAATGTCGGCGTGCAGCGCGACCTCGCCAAAGACGACGTCCGCATACCGCACCCTCGGATATGCGGGGTCCCACGCAAGATGGAGGACGAGGCGCCGCGTGCCCTCCGGGGGGTCGATGTAGAGGCCCGGCACGTCATGCTCCTCGTGCCACCGCGGGTGCGTGAGGTGGAGGTACGCGACGTAGACGCCGTCGCTGATCGGCTCCCAGTTCTCGGGCGGGAGCCACTCGCCATCGCCGGTGCGTCGGTCCGGCGCCTCGGGGAAGCGCGGCATTGGCCATGTGCGGTAGGCGAGCGGGTGCCGGACCACGGAGAGGGCGGGGAACGCGGGGGGTCGGCCGTAGCCGTACGCCGCGCAGAGGTCGAGGACGCGGGTGTGGGACAGGTGGAGGGGGTCCTCGTCGACGCAGGGGCGGAGGGAGCGGAGGCGGGAGAAGGGCGCGTGCGGGGACACGACATGACCTCGGAAACGGGCGGCACGGAGCGTGACGTGGTTGTAAAGACGCGGGGTGAGGCGAGAGTAGAGGGTGCGGCAGGTATGGCTGAGATTGAGGAGGGCGAGAGGGGAGGCGCGGTCGATGATCGCGTCGAGGAGATGGGGATAGGCTGATGCGTCGAGGGTGCCCATGGCGGGCAGGGGGGAGGGAGAGGAGGGAGGGGAGGGGGGAGAAGAGGGACGACGAGAGATGTAAAGAGACACGGAGAGATGTTGAATGCAAGGCGAGATGGATGTCGTGGAAACAAAGATCTTTGAGAAGAATCGGCAAGATCGGCAGCGGGGTCCCCACATCTTCTTTCCCGCTCAGCCCAGCACTCATCATCGTCCCACCATCTCCACTCTCTCCACTCTCCATCGCACACTCCTCCTCGTCATCGCTGACATAGCCATCGACGTGGTACTCGCAACCCACCCGCCTGCCCCACAGCATCGACTAATCCTGCCAACCCCACCCCACCCCTTCGCTAAAGGCGCGATCGCATTCCGTCCTCCCCTCTCAGGACAACAGAGACTTGGCGGCGACAACGGCCCACTCCATCCTCTCATGACGGACACGCTCATACGTCGGCCCTCTTGTCCGCCATGACTCGTCGCATCGGCACCGGAGACCCACCGTGACGCCCCCAAACCAGAGGGCGGCGCCGATGCCGACGTGGGACTCGAGGCGCGGCGCAGGCGGGCTCTAGGAGCGGGAGATGTCGCCCCGCCAATGCGACCTGTCGCATCTTCAACCCCGTCGGCCAGACTGCTATGCTGTGTCGGTAGCGCGATTCATGCAGGGTCTCTTTTCACGATGCTCCTCCGCGTGATGGAGCGGGTACGCCAAGAGCGCGCCTCTAGCACCAAGGTCACCCTCGTCGGCTTCACCGAGCTTTCGACGATCACGGACTACAATGGCGTTTGTTGGTCTCCCATGGGGCTGCAGCGAGCCGTCTTCGGCGACGACATGAAGAATATCGAGATGGCTTCCCTTGACGAGTACTGCCACCGCGTGGGACCCGAGCGTGCAGCGCTCGAGGTGTGTATGTGTATGCATTGCTGGAGGCGAGGGTAGCTCGCCCTCGGCTTCGCCTCCGCCATCAACGAGCAACCTCGTACCCGGTGCGATTCCTCTCGCCTCACCGCCATCACCATCATGTCCCAGGCGCCCACCCATCTTAAGCCTACTCCCCATCCTCCATTCGTCATCCTCACACTTCGTCTTGCCAGCATGCTTGACGCCGCCGCCTACCCGCACATCATCGACCTCATCCTCGCGCTCGCGCCCTACCACGCGCTCGTGGCGCTGCGCGGCGCTTCCCGCGACCTCCGCATTCGCGCCGACGCCATGATCGCCGCTGGGAACATCATTGTCCGCCACGAGCCCGGGTCAATGTGGCCGCACGTTCGCATACCAGCCGTCGTCGGCGTCCCAGACTGGCCACATCGCCCCCTCCCCACCCTGTCCTGCGCGGTGGTCGACCTGGTCGGCTACGTGGCCTTCTGGGCCCTCGAGAAGTCTACCTACATCCCCACCGTGCGCTTCATGTACAATACCCACGGCCGCCGCGACTTCTCTCTTCTTCCTTCCCCTGGTTACATCGAGCGTTGGCTTGAGCCTCGGATCGACACGCTCGTATACTTCACGTCCCTCACCCACCTCCTCAATGATAGCGACACCCTCCCCCTCCCGTCCCGCTGGCCACTCCAGCGCCTTGTGCGCAACATCACTGTCCACCGGCACGACACGGTCTCGGGCAGTATAGGACGCGTCAAGCCGCTCCCCCTCCTGTCGGAGTCGATATGGATCTTCCACGTCGCCAACGAGGGCGTGCACACCACGGCCGTGGACATCGAGTCCCGCACTTCGGGTTTCCGCCCGTGGATTAACACGACCCGCCACAGCGTTGTGGCCATGCTGGACAGCGTTTTTGCCCGCGTGCGCGAGGAGATCGTGAGTGGCGCCCAAGTCATCCTCGTCGGGCTGGACGCGCTGCCACATCTCTCCGGCGATGGCGAGCCCTGCATCTCTGCAATCACTCTCGCCAAGTTTGCCCTGCGCGGTCTCTACAACTGTGTGGAGGTGTTCTCGCTCGACGAGTACCGCGCCTGCGTGGGCCCGGAGCGCGCGGCCCTGGAGACGGTCATGCAGGTGGAGTAGGGTTTGTTTGCCGAAGTGAGTGGCCGCTATCGCCACTGCACATGGTCCCTCTCGGAGGCGACCGCGTCAGCTCTTACGTTGTATACTATACGCAGGCTCTTGTCCATACCCTGCTGTCGGCTGTATCCTGTGTATCCAGGTGGGCAGGTGCATGGTGAGGGAATGATTAGGACAGAGAATGGACGACTTCAACATTGCGCTGGTGCCTGGATGGCTGACAAGCATCACTTGCTCATGTGCCCTCTCCGACGTGCATCATGTGCCCTCTCCGACTTGCATCATCACATTCATCTTCCCACATCTTACGTCTCTTTGTCTACTCACTCTTCGACCTCGACAGCCTCAATGCTCGACTCCTCGGCCTATCCTCACATCCTGGACCGCATCCTCGACCTGGCGCCCTACGCCTCCCTCGTCACCCTCCGCACGGCCTCCAAGTCCCTCCGTGACCGCGCCGACGCCCTCCTCGTCTCGGGACGCCTCATCATCGAAGACGACGTACGGTGCCCCGACGGCCGCGTCCCCGCGTTTGCAAGTTGGTCTGGCGGCTCTCTCACCGCCAAGCTATCCAGCGAGGCCGTAGACCTCGTCGGCTTATCGGCGTGCTCTGCTCTCAACATGTACCACTGCCTCCCCGTGGTACGGTTCATGCACAACACTAGCGGCCGGCGCGACTTAGTGTACCCGCCCTTAAACGTCTTCAACATCCTGGCCCTGCAGCAGGTGTGCTGGCTCGAGGGCGAAGTGGGCACGCTCGTCCTCTTCTCGCCCTTCCTGCACCTCTTCAGCGGGGTCACCGCGTTCCCCAGCCCAACGCGCCGGCCCGTCCGTCTCGTACGCAACATCACCCTCCACCCCGACGACAAGTGTATCGGCGATCCCGGCAAGGTCATCACGGTCCCGCTCCTCGACGAATCGGTGTGGATCTTCCACCTCGCCACCAGGGCCGCGCATGTCTCCCCGCGCAACCCCTGCCACTCCGACAGGACGCGAACCGTACCCACCTTGCTTCTCCGCCTGCAGACGTGTGTGACCCACGAGGCCCGTGCCGGTACCAAGGTCCTCATCGTCGGCCTCGACGACATCGCACAGCTCAACCAGGAGGATCTAAGTCGTGCCCTCGCGCACCTCGCTGCGGCCTGCCACACCCTGGGGCAGAACGCTGACGTCGAGCTACTCTCCCTCAACGAGTACCGCAAGCGGGTGGGCCCCGAGCGTGCAACGCTCGAGACCGTGATGGAGGTGTGACTGCCTGAGCCGGATCCGGGGTGTTTGCACCGCATTCCGCTCAGGGTGCCTGAGATGTAACTCGCCAAGCATCGCTGTTGATGACTTCACATCTTTCACATCCCAACATGCTCGAGCTCGACGCAACTGCCTATCCCCACATCTTCGACAGGATCCTCGAGTTCGCGCCGTACCACGCACTCGTCGCGCTGCGTGGCGCATCGCACGACGTCCGCAAACGCGCCGACGCGCAGCTGGCCGTCCGCCATGTCGTCATCCGTCGGGAGGCGAGCGACGCGCTTTGGCAGGTCCGTCTCCCAGCTTTCCGCAACTGGAAGGGCGGCGCGCTCAACTTAGACTGCGAGGTCATCGACCTCGTCGGCGTGCCGGCGTCCAAGCTCCTCTCCAAGGCGAGGCACATTCCCACAGTCCGGTACATGTACAACACGACGGGCGATCGCGACGTCCAGCTCGATTCGATCCCATGGGGGTCCCTCAGCCTCGACGTCCCGCTCGACACATACATCCTGTTCGCACCGCTGCCCCACCTCCTCCGGAACAAGGTGCCGCGCCCCATGCGCCGCCCCCTCCATCGCGTCGTACGCAACCTCACGCTCCACCCTTGGGACCAGTTTATCGGGCCCCAGTCCGCCTCACTTAACGGCATCACCCTCATCAACGAATCGGTGTGGGTGTTCCGCCCCGCTGAGACACATACATACGCGCGCGCGCCCCCTCCGGCATTCGGGCGCCACGAGATTTTGCAGAGCGGTGCTGGTGGTCTGCTCCGCCGCGCCTTCGAGCTCGTATACCAGGAGGCTGGGAGGGGCGTCAAAGTCACCGTTGTCGGCCTCGAGGCACTGCGTCCGCTCGAGGTCAAGAAGTGTATCGAGGTGACTGCGGCCGAGATGCTCGCGAGGGTGGTCGGCAACCACATGGTTAACGTTGAGGTGTGCTCCTTTGACGAGTACTGCGCGCGTGTGGGGCCGAGGCGCGCGGCGCTGGAGATGGTCATTGGCCGGTAGCACCGGTACGTGGTGAGGCGGTCGCCGCTCGTTAGCGTCGCATGCCGCATCAGGGATGTTATGTATCCCGTATGAACTCCTGCGTGTGACAAAACCGGGCCACGATCCGGCGCGGGCGTCAAGGGTGCCGACTGCAAACGTACCCGCAGAGCCGAGGAGAGGAGAGGAGAGGCGGGGGAGGTGAGGTGAGTCTGGCCGCTGTGGGATCTGCAGAGCTGAGGTTGATAAGACTTCAATTCATCCTTCTACTGCTCACTGCCAGCCTCTACCGGCAGGTGTAGCCACCGTCAATCACAATGTCGGCGCCCGTGGTGTAGGTGCTGGCGTCGCTAAGGAGGTAGACGTACGCGCCCTTGAGCTCCTTTGCGTTGCCGTCGCGGCCCATGGGGATCATGCTGTGCCACAGCTTCTGCGTCTTCTCGTCGATAAAGTCGGACAGGCCCGTGTCGATGTATCCCGGCGAGATGCTGTTGACGCGGGCAAAGTCGCGCCACTCGTTGGCGAGCGACTTGGCCAGGTGGATACACCCGGCCTTGGCGACGTTGTACGACGTCTGCTCCTGCGGGAAGTTTGCAATGTGGCCGGACATGGACGCGGTGATGACGAACGAGCCGGTGCCGCGCTGCTTGAAGTGCTCGCCGACCGCCTTGGCGCAGTACGCCGTGCCGTTCAGGTCGATCTGAATGACCTTGTCCCACGACTCGGGCGAGCTCTCGATGACGCCGCCGTCGGCGGTCGCGCCGGCGCTGCGGTCAGCCGAGAAGTACCACAACTCACTTGGCGACGAAGCCGTCGATCTGTCCGAAGTCGCCGACGACCTCGTCAACAAACTTCTTGACGTTGGCGTACTTGGACGTGTCGAGGTGGTACACCTTGACCTTGACGCCGTACTTGTCGGAGAGCTCCTTGGCGTTCTTCTCGGCGCCCTCCTTGCGCGACGCGTAGGTGAGGGCGATGTTGGCACCCATCTCGGCGGCGCCGCGCGCCGCCTCGATGCCCATGCCGCGCGGGCCCGAGGCGCCCGTGATGGCGACGACCTTGCCCTTGAGGCTGAAGAGGTCGTGGAGGCTGTCGGCCTTGGGGATGTCGATTGGCATGGTTGGGATGTCAGGGGAGGAGTGAGTGAGAGTGCGGTTGTGAAGAGACGGGGACGACGGCTGATGTGAGCACCTCTTAAACGTGGCGGGTGGGGATGGATGCGGTCGTTGCCTCGGTCAAGTCGTTGTTGAATGACGTCGATATGACGAAGATAGTGCGCGGGGCTCCGAGGTCATTAGTGAGCATTCGCATGCCGAGAACCCCATCGCGAGCTCCGAGACCGCTCCGCGGCATGTGGCGCGGGCCTCGGTTTCGGTGGGTGTATGCATACATGCTTAGAAGTGTGTCACATGTGGTCGGACCTCGGTCTCCGCTCCAACCGTTCCTTGGTGTCCAGACTCTGGTGGCAGCGGCGGTAGCCTGGGCGACAGCTCCCCAAATCGAGCATACTCGCTCGCCTCCGGCATGGGGTCCTACCTCCCAGTGGACATGCAGCTCCCTGGCGTCCACGCGGCGCCCGCTTCGGCAGCCACACGCCTCGCTCCTCCGTCTGCGCGGTGTGAGCCGGGACGTGCGCGCGCGCGTGCACGCGGATTCCGTTCTGTGACTTCAGCACCGTCAAGCAGGGGCACGACCACCTCGGCGTCGTCGCCGCACGGCCGATCGCTACTGTACCTGGGGGCTTGAACATGCAGGCGGCTACCACACGACGTGGTACCGCTCGCGGGCGGGTGCGCGAGCGGCCGGCGCTGGGAGCCGGGCCTCTCCACCGTCCGGTTGGTGGAGTTGTTGGAGCTCCGCGGGTCAAGGACGTCCTACCCCTGGTATCCACGCTGCGGCTGCGCGAGCGGACGGTGCTCGAAGATATGGACCTAGGCTATCCCCCCTCCCCGCCCCCGCTCGAGGTGGACGCGCACACGGTCATCGTCCTCGAGCACCTGACCGCCGTCTTCGCGGCGTGCCGCCCAGCCCCCGCACCGTGGTCAACATCTGGTCGCACCCGGCGGACGGTCTTCGCGATCGGCGACTCGTGGCTCGGCCCCCGCTCAGTGCTGGACTGCAGGCTTCGCGTGCATGCCATGGAGGCCGTATGGATCTTCCACCCCGCCGAGGCGGCCGTGGAGGCCGGCGATTGGGGCGGCCGGAAGATGAGGGACGGCGAGGGCGACAGGAAGGAGGAGTGGGAGACAGCTTGGGGCGTGTTGGAGCCTAGGGGATACCATCATGGCCGGGAGGCCATGCTCCGTCTGCTGGCGGGGCGCGTGGTGAACGCGTACCTCACGGGGCGAGGACGACTGTCGTGGGCCTCGAGGTGCTGTGGGGCGAGGGGGACTTGGCGCAGGATACTTCATACACCAGATGCATACACATGAGGAGAGGGTTTGAAGCAGACGAGCTGTCTGATCACCTTCACGCCAGCTTGGGGGAGGTACGAGTGTCACAGGTCGTCGTCGTCTTCGCCTGGCAGCCCAGCCGGCCCTGCGGCCTCCTGGGTTAGCACATCACCTCCGAGGCCGCGAGCAGCTCACTCACGCCCAGATCAGCATCATACAGTATAGTAGCCAAGTATTGGGCTGCTCGGACTCCTTCGTCCGCTTGGCGGCCGCTTCTTCCCCCGACGTCCATTTGGTGTAGAGGTCGGCGCGTTCTGGCCCGATCGCTTTGCGGTACTCGCCGAGGGACAGGAACCGGATGACTGCGAGGACGGCCTCTGGGTCCAGATCGGGCCTGTACTTGAAAGCCGGTGATGCCGTGCAGAGCGCCAAGAAGCTCTCGATAGGCGAAGACAGCCAGTCCGGTTGGGGCAGGTCGAGGCCCCCGGTGGGCCGCCACCCGGGATGGTAGTGTTCCGCCGGCTCAGCGAGTGTCTCGAGACCCACGACGGTCGTGTCCGCGCCGTCGAGGAGCGACTGGACGACCAGGCCCGCGAGCGCGAAGAGCATGTCGTCGCGCTCGGCGTCAAACTCGGTCGGATACACGGAGCGTGGAACGTTGCCCTGGCGACACCGCGTGTCCCGGGGGTGGAAGACCCACACGGCCTCAGACGCGCGGGGGGCGCGCAGCGCGAGCTCGAACGTGGTGGGCACGTCGTCGTGGTCGCCTTACTGCACCGTGTCGCGGGGATGGGACCAGAGGTTGACCACGAGGTGGTGGACACGGTCGTGCTCCTCCACTGGGGGGAGGGGGGACACCTGGTCGAAGAGGCTGGGGAGGTGGTCGAAGAGGACGTAGTTTCGCGTTTCGCCGTAGCTGGGGACCGGCTCGGGGTCACTGGGGTAGAACCAGCCGCCGAAGATGCGTACGGTGAGCTGGCGGGGCAGGAGGCCAACGGGGCCCGCGACGGTCTCGACGACGGTCTCGTCGTAGTCCACCACGCGGACGCCGCTCAGGTCGGGGAACTCTGAGCGAGGCAGAAACGGCCAGGCTACTGGAACGGGACGGCTTGCGGCCGTGCAGGGCGCGAAGGCTCCACTCCGCAAAGACTGGGAGCCGGCCGTGGGGCGCCGAGACGATGGTGCCGTAGTCAGTGGGAGAGAAGGTGAGGTGCGTGGTGGTGAGGGCGGCGTCGGCGCGCTGGCGGACGTAGCGGCTCACGAGGCGGAGCCGGAGCAGGGTGTCGCGCGGGCTAGGCCGATGATGCTGTCGAGGAGGTGGGGGTAGAGTGCGGCGTCGAGCATGGCATGGAGGTGGGATGTTGATAAGAGGTGACGAGTGAGAATGATTGGAGTCATGGTTGGCGTTGCCGGCTAGTTTAAGCATGTTAGCCGGACTACATTGTGATGCTTAGATGTACAACCACACTGTAATGGCTCAGATCTACAGAGGCAGGTCGTTCTCGTCCTCTAGCTGCTCTTGCCCTCTCACTAGCCCTACATGGCAAGATGTAGCCTGTGTACCTGTGTACAAACGATGTCGAAGCTTCAACTCTCAAACGACTCGGCAACGTTTACCCGGTGTTGATCCACCCCAGTTCGTCACATGCCATCACTCTCACTCGCGCGCGATCGCGCGATCTCTCTGTCTCTCCCTCGCGTCGTCGCTATCACCCATGCACTCACCACCATGCCACCAGTCCTCGACCACACAGCCTACCCCCACATCCTCTCCCTCGTCATCTCTTACGCCCCCCACAACTCCCTCCTCCGCCTGCGCACCGTCTCCCGCTCCCTCCGCCAGCGAATCGACGCCCTCCTCAACGGCGGGCACCTCACGCTCTCCGGCGACCCTACCCACCCCGACAGGGTGTACGTGACGTCCGCCGGGCACCGCATTCCAGCCTTCGCGCTCTGGGGCCGCGGCAAAGTCCCAGAAGCGCACGTCCCGCCGTCCGCATTCGTGTCGTGGCCTGAGCGCGCGCGCCGCGCCGCCGTAGCCGACCTCGCGCTCACGCGCCTACTCGACATCGTGGACGCCGCGACGGTCAAGCGTCACGTCCTGTACCTCGACATCCCGCGGCACGTCACCGTGCGCTTCGTCTACACGGACAACCCGCAGTCGCCGGTGCGCTACATCCTGGAGCCGGACCGGCCCAATGGCACATCCCGCAGTATTAACCCCTCCGTTGACACCGTCGTGCTCTTCATTGCCCTGCCGCACCTCTTCCAGCCGGCCGTGGAGTGGTTCAGGCCGGCCGCGCGGCGCCTCGTGCTCAACGTCTTCGTGCATCCCCAGGACAGGATGTACGACGTCCGGCGCTTCAAGGGCCACCTGTGGTCGGAGGAGGTCGTGTGGATCTTCCACCCAGCGGAGCGCCCCACGTCGCTCCTCTACCTGCTGAAGATGGAGCACGACTACCAAGACCCGGAGAGCCTGTTTGACTCCGACGATGAGGCCCCTCCACTCGTCGAGCCCCAAAATGCGCTCACCACCGGCATCCAGGACCTTGTCGCGATCGTGTGCGACATCCTCAACTGTCCCGCCGCCAACGTCTCGTATACCACCGTCGTGGGGGTGGAGAACCTCGGAGCCGTGCTGGAGGGGGAGGGGAGCCCGCTCGACCGGCTCGAGGCCCTGTCCCCCGAGTGGCACGCCGCTCGTGTCGCGCCGCAGGCGCTACCGTACCCGCGATACCGTGAAACGTATCCTGGCCCGAGGACGCTAAGGTGCCTCTCGTTCAACGAGTACGAGGCGGAGGTGGGCGCCGAGCAGGCCGCCACGGAGACGTGCATGGGCGCGTACGCCGAAGAGCTGGCGGAGCGGTACCGATCATCGCTCAACACCTGATCCCAGGCTGCCGCCTTGCACCTGGCCGAACGGGTGGGATTCGAGGTGCCAACCTGCGGCAGCATGGGATGCTTTGCGCTCACTGTCCACACGGTCGGGGTCTCGCGCGTACTCGCCCGTCTTGCATTCATTGTGTGCAGCAGAACGGATAGTGGGGCCACCTTGAAACCGGCACGGGGCTCCTGCAGTATCCAATGCATGATGCGTGAACGGAGGCTCGAGGAGAATAGGAGGTTAGGAAGCAACAGACGCCTATCGGGCAAGTCAGAGTGGGGCAGGCCAGAGTGGGGCAGACTCGGCATTCATTAGGAACGACGTGGTAGTGAATTAGGGGGTTTAGAAGCCAACCTAATACCTCCTGGTTCATCCACACCCTCTCCACACCCTGTCACCGCTCCACAACGCGCCACACCCAGGGAGCATACGCACGGACTTGCGAGGTCACCCCCGCGGTCTTTGGACCCCAAGAACAGTCTCGCCATCGCCTCTTCACTAGTATATCGGTTAGTATATTCGCCTCTCAGTCGAGAGCTGCTGGATCCTCCTCATCGTCTCGAACGTCAAGGAGCACAGCATGACCGCGAAAGAGCAGGGTTCAACTCCCTGGTGGAGAATGAGGGCCTAGCATATGCCTAGCTTTTGGGTGCTGCCGGCTTTTGAGGGTGGCGGAGGTGCGTGGGGGCTCGCCTGCGGGATGTGAATCGCATGGGATGCAAGCGGGGTTGAACGCCAGCGCCGCTCTCCAGTCCAGTAAGTAGTCCGCACCGACCAGAAGAGCCGACACAGAGACGTACTGGCATATCCTCCGCCTCTCACCCGCCTCGGCTCCCTACCCGTCCTCCTCAGTCCACGCACATGCTCAGACACATGCTCATATCCCACAACACACCCTACAACACACCCTCGAGCGTCGTCTCGAGGGCCGCGCGCTCGGGCCCAATCATGGTGCGGTACGCCTCGAGGGTGTGGAACTCGACTGTGTCCAGCGCATCCGTCACCTCGTCAGCCTCCAACTCGCCCACGTCGTTGAGGTACACGGACTGCGCCGCCATCGCGCAGCGCATGTAGAAGTTGCTTTGCGGGTTGTCGTCCCCGCCGCCCTTGAGCCACGGGCTCGCCAGCGCCTCCACACCGACGACGGTGACGCGTAGTCCGTCCTTGAGGTTGAGCATAAGGGCCGTCGCGAGCCCCTCGAGGAGGTGATACGATCCATACGAGCGCGGCTTGCCCATGTCCGAGTGGAACTCGAGCGAGGGCGGCTCGTAGCGCACCGTCGGCTTCCCGGGATGGAAGATGTACACGACCTCCTCGGGGCCGCGGGATCCCTCGAGCGCGGTAGCGTCGACGGAGAGATAGTCCGGGGTGTTAAAGGGGAGAATGTAAGGTGGGTCAAGGGCCTCCAGCGTGTCCTCGGAGTTGAAGGGAATGTTGAGGACGAGCTGCGCCAGGCCGGGGAACAGGTGGTCGCGGCTCCGCTGGTTGCGGCAGTGCATGAGACGGACAAGCGGGACCCATCGCACCAGGGTGTACGAGGGCATGGTCATCGCCGCATCCCATGGAGAGTAGGGATGGGAGAAGGCGTCGCGCCCCTCCGCGTCGGGCAGAAGCCGGACCATCTGGGCGGGGTGCGGGAAGAAGAAGCCGAGGCTGAGCGGAAGCGTCGGCCCGACGACATCGACGGTGCGGAGGGGCGCGAGGTCGTGGGCGCGGTGGCGGGATGCGCTCTCCCACGACATGAAAGCTGGCACGCGCCCTTCGGGTCGAGAGACGATCGTGATGGCGTACGAGCCGGGCTTGGAATGGGAGATGATGAGCCGCGGGCCGTTGAGGAGAGCGTCGGCGCGAGTGCGGAGACGGCGCGAGCAGGCGCGGAGGCGGACGAGGGCGGCGTAGGGTGCTTGGTCGACGATGAGGTCGAGGAGGTGGGGGTACATTTGCGAGTCGAGCATGGTGTAGAGAGAGAATGGGAAGACGAGAGATGTGGTTGATCGGACAATAGCCAGGCATCGATATGCGGGGTAGGATCTGGTGGCTGTGCGGGGCATCTGGGGTAGATCTGATTCCGTACCCTCGTTGTCGCCACCACTCGACCCCTCCTCGTCACCTCACCCTTCCTCGCCGCCCATGAGCTGGCCGAACTACCGCACAACCACATACATACATTCCAGCCCTACCCTTCTCAACAACACCTAGCGTGAGTAGGAAACAGAACAGGCAGGATAACCTCTTGGCAGGCGGTTGGAATGTTGGTGGGTTGCCCAGAAACGCCCCAGTTCTTGGCGTTGAACCTCAGAGGAAGGTCTGTGCAGACGCGTCCCATTGTCGTAAACAATCACCTCTCTCTCTCTCTCTCTTCCTTTCTCCCACTCTCTCACTCTTTTACCTCCCACCTCATCCACTCCCTCCCACCATGCCACCGCCAGTCATCGGCTTCCCCCACATCTTCGACAACATCGTCGCATTCTCCTCACATGCGGCCCTCCTCCGTCTGCGCGCATGCTCTCGCGACTTCCAGACCCAAGTCGACGCCTACCTCAACCATCGCCTCGTCTTCACCACCCTCCAGCTCGGGCCCATCATCGCGCCAGACGACGCCGCCATGCGCGTCGAGGTCACTTGCCCCTACGGCCGCGTGCCCGCTTTCATGTCGTGGGCGACCGACTCGAAGACCCACCGCACTCACAACACCAAGGCCCTCACCCACGTCGACATCGTCGGCCCAGCGGTGCCTAACTGCCTCCAAGAGCTGTTCAAGACCATTCCTACCCCCCTGTCCCTCCGCTTCTTTCCCGATGACGTCGGCCGGGACGCGTGCCATCCCCTCCCCGCAGCCCGTCAGAACGATGTGTACGATCAGCACGTGAACCGCGGCAACATCTCTCCCCGCGTCGACACTCTGGTCCGAACTGCCGCTCTCCCGTATCTGTTTCGTGACGACCCAACTGCGTTGCGACAACGCCAACTCTCCCCCAGGCGCGTTGTCCTCAACATTCGCTTCAACTCACACGACTTTGGCGTGCTCTATGCGTGCCCCGAGTTACCGCATCGTGACGCTCGCCAAGCAGTGTTCATCTTTCACCCGGCTCCGGCCTCGGTGTTTTGGCTCACCCCTCAAGCAGGAACAGAGTACTACATCGACGAATGGATGGAAGTGGTGGAGGCCGGTCATGGCTGGATGCTCCCCACCGTCGTCAAAGACATTGGCTCGCGCCTCCTTTCGGGTGCAGAGGTGGTCATCGTTGGGGTGGAGGCGCTCGAGAGCCCCTGGCTGAATGAGGGTGAGGGTGAGACCCCTCAAGCCAAGTTTCTCTCGCACTGTGTCCAGCATGCCCAGGATGTATACTGGGAACACTGGGATTCCGAGCTGGAGGAGGAGGACGACGAGGAGGACATCATCCGCGCAGACGATTTCAACAAGATCGAGTTCTATACCCTCGACGAGTACCGTGGCATGGTAGGGCCAGACCGCGCCGCGTTTGAGATTATCACTCCATAGTTGCCATAGATATGTAAGATATCGACATGTATATTGAAGTAACCCCATGATTTGCTTCCGTGGATTCGCTCCTCTCTACTCGATGCCATCACTCGACGCGTCGTCAGTACGTCTTGTCTCGTTGTCGCCACTCTGTTCACTCTCTTCACCACTCCACTGTTCACCTTCAATCTACACATCACGCCACACCACCGGCCAACAACGCATACACACTGCGCGTCTTCGCATCTCACAACCCTCTCTCTCGCCACCTCGCACAACCCACCCACCCACCCTCAACCCCACCCCCCCTTCCCTCCCACCATGCCACCCCCCACAACCTTGCTCGACGCCGCGTGCTACCCACACCTCCTCGACCTCATCCTCTCCCTCGCGCCCCGCGCCTCCCTCCTCACCTTCCGAACCGTGTCCCGCTACCTTTGCGAACGCGCCGATGCCTTCCTCCTCGCCGACGGGCTGATCGCCACCACCCCGCACCCCACCGACGCCCCCGGTAAGCTGATTACCATCTGCTCGGCTCCCCACGGCCGCCTACCCGCTTTCTGGGCCTGGAGTCTCCCCCTTGAAGACCGCATTCCTCGCAGCGTCTCACTCGAGTACCTCCGACAGGTCGACGTCGTCGGTCCCATTCCCACACGCTTGCACAACCTTTTGGCCTATCGTACCGCGCCTCCACTCCGCATTCGCACGTTCCCAGACGAACGGATGCGCCACTCGTTCTACTACGGCGAGGATTTCGCGCCAACCACCCAACACCTCGTCCACTTTGCACAACTCGCTGATATCGCCTTTTCGAATCCGATTCCCTACAGACTCTTCAATGGCGACGCCTCGCCCCCAGTTACATACCCTGCAAGCACTACCTACAACATCGGATTCCACCCCGGCGATACTGCAACTCCTGCCCTCGAATGCGCCATGTGGGGCTTCAAGGGCGAGGAGGCGACGTTCATCTTCCACCGCCAGCTTGAACCGCGGCATGTCGTCGCACCTGGTGCGAGATCCCCTGACGACCGGCCCCAAGGAAGCCTGCCCCTCCTAGTCGTCTTCTTCGTCTGTGTCGTTGACAGCCTGGCTGAATATGGCGCTATCATGGTGGTCAATTGGGACGCCTTGCAGCCCGTGTGGTCAACGGACCGGAGATTCGCAGGCATCACCTGTTCGGATGCGGCCTTTCGCCTAGGATGCAACTGGGTGGTTCAACGACTGGAGGTCATGCAAGAGGAGGACCCGGACAACCCGGACGACTACCCCAGCGTCGACGAGCTTCGCAAGCGTATTCCCTCCATCAAGTTGATGAGCCTCGAGGAGTATCGGGAGATGATTGGCCCCGAGCGGGCCGCGCTGGAGACTATGATGCCGTAGAGTGGATAGATTACAAGGACGATGAGCAGCGCCAGCAGAGCTGTACAGATCCATAGAGAGAAGAAGTATGCAGCACGAGCGTCCAAGGGGGCTAATGATGTACAATGTAGTGGCACCATGGTACTAATGGAAACCATGGAGGTTCCGCCATGTGGATTAGCCCCGCTGGCGGCGCTCAGGCGCTGACCCGACCAACGTCACCACTTTATTCCTCAGCGCTATCAACAGCCTCAACACCACATCGCGAGGTAGTTGGTCCCGAGGGCGCCGAGTACGAGACGGTGCCGAGGTTTGCGATGTAAGAGTAGGGACGCTGCGCTGTACACATGCGATGGTAGACGACGCGGCACGTGCGGCACACGGAGAAGGAGGTGGGATGCCACGGTTTATGTTGAAAACGTATGCGTATTCGTGAGGACAATTGGTTCCGCTCTCGCCCCCAGCATGTGGTCTCGCCCCTGCGTCATGTTGGGCACACTCGCACTCATGCCTCGCTCTCTCATGCACTTTTAGTCTTACTCTTCCTCTCTCTTCCTCTCTTCCTCTCCTTCATCCTCTCTCTTCAACCACAATCCTCCGCAGGCTCCGAGACCTGCGCAAACGCCTCCGCGCCCGTCGTGGCCGTCACGCGCCCCCCCACGCCAATCCCGACGTCCCGGCCCACAGCGTCGGCTCATCCTCGTCCCCTCTCAGCCTGGACTCGAGCGTCACCCTCGACGCCGCGGCCTACCCACACATCCTGGACCTCATCATCACCCTCGCACCGCGCGAGTCGCTGCTGCGCCTCCGTACCGCGTCCCACGCCATCAAGAATCGTGTCGACACCGTCCTCCTCGGCGACCGCCTCATTGCCACCGCCATGGATGCGGCGCCAGCCAAGGAACCAGCGGGCGAGCTGTGCCCATTCGAGTTCTCTTCGAGTGGCGGGCGCCTCCCTGCACTCTACGCCTGGTCGCTTCAACACCAACCACCCTCTGTTGACGAACGCCTCCGCCGAATCACGGGCCCACCGACCGAGCCCACCTTTGATCTCGGCGCCATCCGTGTGGTCGATCTCGTCGGCCACATCCTTCCCCCGCGTTTCGAATCCATCTGCGCCGTGACTCGCAATGCCCCGCCTTTCACACTCCGCACCCTTCCCCATCCTACGTATGGGCTGGTCAGCCTCGACCTCCTCCCAGTCGAGCTTCCTGCCAACGTGGGCACCGTCGTGCACTTCACGACCCTCCCTCACCTCATTGGGAACACTTGCCCAGTCGTCCCCACCCTGTCTCACATCAACGGACCTCGCATCGTCTACAACATCTCCATCCACGATGACGACCACCTCGACATTGACCGAGAGAATGGCGCTGTCGTCCTCGCCCCACCGGGCCCCATCCAGATGATGTTTGTTTCCATGTTCAGCAACCACGACAATCCCAAGGAGGTGGTGTACCTCCTCCGCTCGTCCACATCCCCATCAGCTGTCGATGCCCGCGAGAACGGCCAGCCTGGACCCATGGATCTCTACCTCATGCTGGACGTCCTCGTCAGCCAAATCCTCCGCCACCTCACAACTGGGGCCACCGTGATCATTGTCGGCGTCGAAATCCTCCCCAGCCCGTGGATGGAGGAGTTCCGCGTGAACGCGACCGACCCGCCTTCACAAATGTTCCTCCAGAGCTGTATGGCCAAGGTACGCTTTCGTCTCAGTCTCCCACACAGCAATCCTCAGCAGACGTTCCTTCGTAACATCAAGTTCCTCGACATGGACGAGTACCTCGCCTCCATCGGCCCGGAGCGTGTGGCGCTTGAGACGATCGAGCCCGAGGCCTTGTAGAAGTAGAGTATAGCCCGTCCAGTGTTTGGCATCGCAGTGGGTGTGTGTTCCACTTCCAGCTTGGAGAGGTAGAGATCGTTTCATAAAAAATACGTACATCGAGCTGCACAGCGTCTGGTGTTGAAAACAGTGGAGTACTCGCAGACTGAGGCTGTGATTGCCTGCCTCCGCGTCTCCCAGCAGAGTGGAGGTTTGGTGGCACCACTTCAACGCGACTGATTTCGGCTGGTTTCATCCTTCCTTGTCTCTCACTCTCTGTCTCACTTCCACACTTGTCTTCTTCCAGCCTTGTCGCCTTGCTTGTCCCACCATGTCCCCTGACGACTGCGTGCTTGAGAGCAACGCGTTCCCCCACATCATTGACCTCGTCACCTCCTTCGCCTCCCGTGACACCCTTCTCAACCTCCGCGCCACCTCGAGTACCTACCTCAGGCGGGTCGACCGCCTGCTTATATCCGACCGCTTGCTGGTGGCCCCCGACACCTCAACTCCCGGCAAGACCGTCGTCTCATCCGCTGGCGAGCGCCACCCAGCCTTTGCGTCATGGGGGCTGCACAGCTCTCTCAGCAAGCGACAGCCGCACCTAGAGAACCTTGGCGCCGTGGACATCGCATCCTCAACCATTCCACCGCAGCTCGAACGCCTCCTCGCTGTCGACGCGCCACCTCTCACCCTCCGCATTCTGCGAGACGCCGCAGGAAACGATGCCTACAACAGCATCCCCGAGGAGTTTGCACCGTCTGCCCACACCCTAGTCCGGTTCACCTCCCTCTCCCACCTCCTGTTCTCGCCCCAGCCTCTCTCAAACTGCAAGCAACCGTCGCTACAGCGCACAGTGTACAACATCACCCTCAATCCCTGGAGCAAGCTACACATTAACAGCGTTGACCCCCCCGGCTTCCCGTATCTTCGCCGCCCCTCCTCTCAGGAGGTGGTGTACGTCTTCACACCCGGGCCTCCAGAAACCTGGTGCACCGCCCGCGGCGATCCTGGCGAGACGTCCTACAACGCGGCGTCGCTCCTCAACTCACTCATCAACGTCTTTGTCTTGGAACTCCACGCCCACGGGGCCGACTCCACGGTCGTCGGCATTGACGCACTCGCCCGTTTGGGGACCCTGAACATCATGGGCAGACGAGACTTCACCAATGACCCGCAGGGCATGTTCCTCACCCTCTGCGGCGAGTTACTGCATCGTATGTGGAGAGGTATCGATCGCCTCGAGGTCTCGTACAGCCTCGACCGCGTCAAGTTCCTGTCCCTCGACGAGTACCGCAAGGAGGTGGGACCAGAGCGCGCGGCGCTCGAGACGTGCGAGAGCGGGGTGTTGTAGATTCTTGTCCAGTAGAGGCCGCGAACTTGATACTTTGTGCAGTCTTCCATCGATGCTCCCGCGGCTACTCTGGTAGTCACCCTGGCAAGACGGGTAATCGTGAGGTGGTACCCCGGGAGCGCACAAATGGTGACTACCCGGAGTGTTTACACATCTTTGTGGGGCGAGAGCTTGGGGAGCACACCGGCTCCACGCACGGACGTGAGAAGCGACCCCGAATGCGGGTGATCGCAACGGCATTGTCCATGGCCCAGCTCAATCGCCCACTCCACCATCCAACAAAGCATCAGCATGAACCCCGCCCTGTTCTACGCGCGATGCCCGCCTCCCCCTCCGCCCGCATTGTGGCCCACAGGCCTGCTAGCCTTCCTCATCGTCTATGCGATCGCAGCGGCCATCGTCCTCAACCGCAAGCCAGACCCGTCGGCCAAAGAGGACGTATACGCCGCCCTCGAGAAGCTAGAGGCCCGCATGACGGAGGTGTGCACTCCGAGGGGGCGCGGGACGACGAGCTCGCCGCGTTCCTGTGCGCCCAGACCGAGGTCGAGCGCGAGGCCGCGCTCCTCCACGCCCTCGCGGACGCCCCCATCGAGCAGGTGGTGGCGTTCGGGCCATCCCTCAGACAGCGGGCCAGACCCTCGCCGACTCTTACGGCTAAGGGCCGCTGCCGCTTCCCCGCAGGGGCGAACTTGCTGGAGCAGCTCGTGGATGATGTGGGTGTCGGGTGGCGGTGGCGCTGACGACAGGCGTTTGCGGAGGCGGCCGAGCAGACCAGCGCACAGGCACTCACATTCCTCCTCTGCGGCTTTGCCCTCGGCGCCGCTTTCGCGCTCCTGATCATGGCAGTTGCATCTTGAGCAGTTGAGCATTGCAGAAGACATGGCATGCATCACGGTCCCTGGCACCGTTCACGTGACCGGCGATCACTATGGTAGATCACCGGCGACTTGGCCACCAGACTTGTTGACCTTCGCACTTCTCATCCACCACACCTACATCCACTCGTCATGTCGCTCACCCTCCCCTCTGGGCCCTCTACACCCATCCCTCCCACCCTAATCGACGCCACGGCCTACCCTCACCTCCTCGATGGGATTGTTGACCACGCGCCGCGCGCCGCGCTTCTCCGCCTGCGCGCCGTCTCGCGATCCCTCCGAGCGCGCGCCGACGCCCTTCTGAACGCAGGGCGCGTCATCTTCACAGCCGCCGACCTCGCCCCATCGGAAGGCCCCGCGGACCACGCGACGCGCGTCGTGGTCTCCTCGGCCGAGGGCCGCATCCCGGCGTTTGCGGCATGGGCGCTCGAGCCGCCCAAGATGCTGCACCCCGATCTACGGTTCACGCGTGTAATCGACTTCCACGGCCCGGCCGTCACGGGCCCCATCCAACTGATACTGGCTGGGAAGACCGAGGGTGTGCGTCTTCCCAGGCTCATGGTCCGCGTGATCCCGGCAAAGTACACCGACAAGGACATCTACAACGCCCCCCCGAACCGCGGCAGCACGTTCAACCTCCCCAGCGTGGCCTATGGCCAGCTGGTCGTCCCCACCGCGACGTCGCTGGTCCGCTTCGCCTCGCTCGCGCAGATGTCGCGCCACCAGGCCGAGCCACTGCCCCACAGCCTGGGTCCGCAGCCAGGCATCCTCGACAGCGTCGTCCTCAACATCACCTTCCACCCCGACGACAAGCGGCGCGGCTTCCGCCCCTGGCGGCCGACGTTCACGCCCCCGCGCGGCCGCGAGACGGTGTACATCTTCCACCGGGCGGCGAGGATGCGCGTCTGGGGGGAGGTGGGCCGCGCGTACACGATGAACGAGATGCAGCGCCTCGGCATCGGCGACTCGCCCGTCTTCCCCCTGCTCGACAAGCTGGCGTACCGCCTCACACGCCAGATGCAGGGCGCGAACGGCATTCGGCAGGCGGTGATCGTGGGCGTTGAGGCCCTCGAGAGCTCGTGGACGCGGCGCATCGTAAACGTCGATGACGGCGATCAGCAGGGCGCGTTCCTCGCCCATTGCCGGCGCCATCTGGAGAATCACCTCGGGATCCTGGGGGAGAATCCGGCGCGGGAGGGCACGCTGACCTCTCTCCTTGGCAGGATCACGTTCATGTCGCTCGAGGAGTACCGGGCGAGCGTGGGGCCGGAACGCGCCGCGCTCGAGACCGCCCAGTCTGGAGCGTTGTGAGGGCTGATGCGGCGTGGTGGGCCACTGGCCACTGGCGGTGCGGCGGCCCACCTCTCCCAGAACTCGCTCACGCGCTGTGATGCCGTTGGCTGAGCGCGTGTGATGGGCGGGCAGGGGGCGAGGGTCGCCTGGAGCCAGGCACTGGTGTGAGTGCTGGGCCATGGCCCAGCTCTCAACCCGGCAAGAGCATGGAGAACGACATGCATGGCAGAGGAGAGCTCCTCAGGAGCGCGGTTTTGTACTGTGAATGCATCCATTGGCGCCATGCTCGCTGCCCACTGGGCAATTGGCGTCAGTTCGAGTCGAATCAAGCTCAGCCAAGACCGTCTGGCACGGTATCCAAGACGGCAACTCGAGACGTCACTTCCGGCATGTGATCAACCAGACTTGAACTCTTGCCACCCATCCATCTCCCACTTGTCCATCATCCACCATCCCCATGACGTCCCCCGCACCCCTCGATTCCACAGCCTACCCGCACATCTTCGAGGCGGTGCTCGCCCACGCCCCGTACGCCCTGCTGGTGCGCCTTCGCGGCATGTCGCGCAAGCTGCGTAAGCAAGCCGACGCGCAGCTCAACGCGGGGCGGCTCATCATCACGACGAAGGAGTCCGGCCTCCGATGGTCCTACGACCACCGCGCGGTGCGCATCATCGTCTCGTGCCCCGAAGGCCGCATCCCCGCGTTTGCGCGGTGGGCGACGGGCCCGCCCGTCCGCCTGAACCCGGACCTGCGGCTCACCACCGTCATCGACATTGTGGGTGCCGCCGCCCACGCACCCCTGCAGTACATGCTCCCCGGCACCTGGCGGTGCTACCATGTCGACGAGGGGGAGCCTGCGCCCGCCCCGTCGCTCCTGCTGCGCGTGGTGCAGGATCCGGCCCAGGTCGAGACCAATAAGCCCTTTCCCGCGGTGGGGCCGTTCCCCGCCCAGTGCCATGGACTCGGCCCGGGGCAGAAGTGCGTGCCCAAGACGACGTCGCTGGTGCGCTTTGCCTCGGTGGGCCAGCTTCCCCCACGTGTCGCTCGCAGGCCGCTCCGCTCCCGGAAGATCGAGCCTCCCAGCACCCACGAGCGCGTGGTCCTGAACATTTCGTACACTGCCGACGAGCTACTGGGCGCAGTAACGTCCCCCATAATACATCTCCACGGCCAGGAGACCGTGTACATCTTCCGCTGCATCACGCCGTTCCGCGGCCTGATGGCGAACCAGGCGGAGGCGGAGCAGGCCGTGCGGACTCTGCTTCGAGAGCTGGTCCAACGCCTCACCCACGGGATCCAACGCCCGGAATGCACCCGGACCGCGATCGTCGTTGGTGTCGAGGAGCTCCTCAGTGTCCCACAGCCTGAGGGGTTGTCCCACCAGCGGAACGAGGAGCGGCTGCGTGGAGCAGAGGCGCACTATCGCGATCGCCAGCAGCGGTGGGACAACAGTCTTCCGCCAGGACAGACATTCCACACTAGGCTGAGGCACATGACGCTTAAAGAGTATCGGGAGATGGTTGGGCCCGAACGCGCGGCGCTGGAGACGACGGGGTCGGCAACGCTGTAGCGGTCGCGGCTAGATGCATCCGTCTGAACATGATCGACCGAGTTCTCGGTGATCGGCTATCAACGAGTTCCCGGTGATCCTGGATCTCTCAATAACTCCATCCACCTCGACAATCAACAACATGCACCATCCACTAGACTCTACATTGTTTCCCCACATCGTCGACAGCATCATTGACCATGCCTCTCACGCCTCTCTCCTCCGCCTCCGCAGCGTCTCGCGCGCAATCCGAGTGAAAGCCGACGCCCGCCTCCTCACCGACCACCTCGTCATCACAGTCACGTACCCCTCCGCCCCAGCCGACGGCAATGAGCCCAGTGCGCCAGGACGAGGCCTCTCTACCCTCCCCCGCGCCAGTATTATCGTCTCCTCTTCTCATGGCCGCATACCGGCCCTCGCAGAACTGGCTGGCGTAAGCTCCCCAGAGCTACCCCAAGCTATTGCCGCCCAGCTGGGCGACTTCGACTTGAGCGGCATCCGCGTCCTGGACCTCGTGGGCCCCGTCGCGCTAGAGCGCACCCGTGAGCTGCTGCAGAAGACCAACCTGGTGGCCATGTTCGCCCGAATCCTGCCCGACTCGGAGCAGGTGGACGCGCTGCGGACGCGCGACCGGGCGATCGGCGTCGCCAAGCTCAACCTCAAGTTCCGCATACCCCTCCTTCCCAACGGGATGCTCATTCGCCGCTCCCGTCTTCCTGCCCTCACAAGCACCACTGGCACGGGGAGCCTCGGGCGCCGGCACCCACCGTTCCCGGTGTATGTGGACCGTGCGATCTGGTGCGTCGACTTACACCCGGAAGACGTCGCTATCCGTGGACGTGGGGCACAAATGGTAATCCTCCCGTGCTACACCGTCCAAGCCGAGGAGCGGCCAGTGCTCGTACTCCGGCGAGCCGCGAAACCCATGCACCACACAACCAAATTTAACCGCGCGACCGAGGAGGAGGCTGCGCTGGTCGAGGAGTCTGGCCGGCACTCACGCACGATAAACACGTGCGCGGACATGCTGCGCCTCCTCTTCCCTTCCGTCCTCCCAGACGTGGGGTCGACGATTGTCGGGGCTGAGTCGCTGATCGGCTGCGGCTGGCTGGAAGAGGCCGGCGACATGCCTGGCGACATCGGGGAGCGGTTTAGGCGGCGTTGTCTCGAGTGGGCACCGGACTTGGATCAGGAGCGATACCTGCGCAAGACGTTTGTCACGTGGGACGAGTACCGCGAGTCCCTCGACCCAGAGCTCGTGCGGCTGCTGGAGGAGACCGTCTAGGTGAGCCGGATGCATGTTGAGCTTGCTGTGGCAGGGGGCAATCAGATGCTCGACTGACTCCTCACCCGTGTCGCACATTCTCCTCCACGATTACTAACGAATGACTGCATGGTCGGTCCCTTCTATCCCCGTAGGGTTTTATAAACTCTGTATTCTACTTGCTCACCCCGGCAGCTTTCTCGCTCTCCCTTCACAGGCGCGGGACGTACGTCCCGTTGACACAGTCGATCCCAAACTCGGGGTTGGCCGCAGCACCAACGTTGGTGCACATGATGCTGGGCTCCGAGTAGTCCTGGGGGATGAGCTGGACGTTTTCGATGTGGAAGCCGCGGCACGAGTTCTCGTTGGCGCAGGTCATGATGACGGCCTCGGACCCCGTCGCCTGGGGCACGTCGTACCAGCACGGGTCGGAGGCGCAGCTGGCGTCTCCGGGCTGGAAGGTGTTGATCGAGCCGCGCCAGTTCTTCCACGTAAAGTTCTGCATCTCGACGGCCTGACCCGTGACGTTGGACTTGACCTCGACGCCGTTCTGGGTCTGGAGCGAGCCCTGGCTGCGCTGTCAGCGGCGCCTGGAGCGCAACTCACTTGTGGTACGTCTGCGTGACGTAGATGGGGACGGTGACGTTCTCGATCTTAAAGTTCTCCCAGGTGATGTTCTCGACGAGGCCCTGGCCGTTCTCGTACGACTTGAAGCGCGCGGCGTAGATCGCGCCGACCATGGTAATGTCCTTGAAGTGGATGTTCTTGACGCTCATCCACTGGGTGTTGTCGCGGCCGAGGGAGCCGATGCTCATGCCGTGGCAGCCGGGCCCGCCGGCGTACACGTTCTCGACGAGGACGTTCTCCGCGCCGTTCTGGATCGCGATCGCGTCGTCGCCGTTCAGGATCGTCATGTCGTGGAACTGGATGTTGTGCGCCGCGACATCGAACCCGTCCGTGTTGAACGGGAAGCCGCCGCCCGGCCGCGTCGACGCGTCAATGTACACGTCGCGCACGTCGATGTTGTTCCCGTGGATGCTCGACACCCACGCAGGCGGCTTGCGCACCTTGAGGTGCGTGATCGAGCTGTCCTCGAGCTCCCACATGATGAGCTTGGGCCGGTTCTCGATGCCCGTCCCGTTGGCCGGGTTGGCGTCCCAGTACTGCTGGCCGTAGCCCTCGATCCAGCCGCCCGTGACGTTGGTCGAGCCGACGTAGCGCACGTTGGTGCCGCTGAACGCGAACCAGCGCATGCCGGTCAGCATGAGGCCCGCGTCCTTGGCGACCTCGGCGCGCACGACCTCCATGTCCTCCGGAAGGTGGAGGTTGCCGTCGACGCGGATCTCGACGTCGGTCAGGTTCTGCATCTGCATCGGCGTGAGAATTTGGCTGCTGTCAGTCGAGGCGAGGGGGAGGCTCACTAGTCGACGCCGGGGGCGAAGTGGATCACGGCGTTCGACTTGCACTGCTCGACGGCCTTGTGGACGTTGGGCGTGTCGTCGCCGCCGTTGGCGTACTCGACCACACAGGTCGGGCGGGCGTCCTCCCCGGTCGTGCGGGGAGTGGGCCGCATGGGCTGGGCGAGGCCGAGGGTGGCGAGGACTGCGAAGAGGGCGAGGAAGCGCATCGTAGCTTGTTGAGGGATGGGGAGTAGCGTCTCCTCGAGCGCAGCTTATATCCCGCCCCGAGGGTGGACGACTTCAAGTCAGCCCGGCCCGGCCACTCGGAGATCAGAGCGCCCATCTCGGCCATTTTCGTGCAAGATGCCGCATTCCGACCCGCACGCCCCGCGCCCGGCCCGCGGGGCCCGCTGCAACGGTGGGGTAGCTCGGGGGCGCCATTGGGCTGGGAACATGGCGCAGCGTCAGCTGACCATGCATACATGCTTCTCGTGGGATGGAATCTTGGTAAGGCGGGGTCTCTGGGTGGGGGCGGATGTTGGCGGCCCGCCGGGCCGGCGTCTCTGAACCCAAACGCTTCAACTGTCTGTGCGCCAGGCACGGAACATTGACCCCGACGCCGAGCGGATTGGACGGGAGCCCGACATCCCGCCGGGCCGCACGAGGTAGTGTCGGGCGGCCCCCCCCGGGGGTGGGCATGGTGTGGGGGGGATGTACAAGTCCATGTGCGAATCGGAGGCCTGCCAGCAGCGGACGTCTTCGGGGCGACATTGGGAGTTGGCCTTGGCGGTGATGTCAGTGACCGCTTTGGACTGGCTTCGTCCCCGCCAAGGCCGGCATGTGGTCAGCGTGGGCACATACATTGAGTCTTAAGGGGCTGTCTGGCGCGCGTGCCTCCCATGACGTCCCCCACACTCCGGAGTTGCGGCCCGCGGAGGTGAGCGGGATAGGCTAACTGCCAGCCAGCTAGTCTCCTAGTGGTGATGATGGCATCCAAACGGCCCGGGGCAAGTATCCCACGCTCAGTCCAGGAGGCTGGAGGCTGACCAAGACGATGTGAGAGCACATGTTGAGGCTTAAAACCGGGCAGCGGCCCGCGGAGGCAGGAAAGCCTAGCCTCCCACGGTGGTGGGTTCGGAGCCGTACTTCCGAGGGCTCGGGTGGAGGTCACCCACCTCCCTCCGACAGCTTGCCAAACCGACGTCTAAGTCAAGCAACCACCTGCAGCACCAGTGGAGAGTCGTCTCGAGTACCATGACGAGTTAAGCGCAACGCAGGAGGAGCTCATATTACTCGGCACTGCCCGGCAGCGAACACAACCACCCCAGCGCCGGGAGATCTCGCATGCGCTCCCCAATTTCCGCGGCCCCTTGCCACCCTGCCAGAGGCCAAAAACGTGGAGATTCTGGACGAGTTAGGAATCGAACCAAAGACCTTTCCAATGCGCTGATCTACTCATGCGAATGGAACGCTCTACCAACTGAGCTACACGCCCGACGCTCCACGTGGGGCGTTGATCACGCCGTCGTTTTCAGGCGAATCTCCAGAGTTTTCGCCTAGAACGTCGACGTCTCGCACACCCGTGGGGCTCACTTGGCGCTTGATCTGGATGATCTCAGTATCTGCTCCGACTATCTGAATGATCTCAGTATCTGCTTCGACTGGTGCGCTGTCTTAGTCCTCCCCTATAGAACCATCACTGTTGCATTGGTACAGTGTGCGCTACTATTACCGCCCAGGCGAATGTTTACAGCTGTCCGTCCATTGTGGTCTCAAGCGCAGCGCGCTCCGGCCCCACACTCTCGCGATACTCGTTCAGGGACATGAACTTGATGCCGCCGATCAAGTGGTACAGGCGGTCCGCGGGCCACTCGGGGTCCTGAGGATCGAAATGAATATGGCAGCGCATCGCATGGCGACACTCCGCGAGAAACTGCTCTTGCGGTGTACCCGTCGTCTGGCGGTGCAGCTGCCCAGTAAGGGCTTCGACGTTGACAATCGTAGTCTCTCTGGTCTTGAGTTCAACCACCATGTCGATGATGAGGGCGAAGAGCAGCATTTCGTTGGTTGCCATATGCCCCGCCTGCTCCTCCCCACCATCGCAAGGCCTGGGGTTCCGCGTCGGTGTCTCTGCGCGGTGGAAGACGTATACCAGGGGAACGTCACTGCTGTCTTGCGGAGCAGCTTCCGCTTCCCCATCATCCGTAGGGAGCCGCGCCGGGACCAAGTATGCCTCATCGTCGGGATGGCACCATACGTTCACAACGGTTTTTGGGAGCGACGGGAACTGCCATGTTACGGTCTCAGGTGGTCGGGCGCCCTGAGAGTCCGCAGATACAAAGAGATTGGGAAGAGGGAGCAGCTCAACTTCAGTGGCTCCTGCAGGGAAGGGGAGGACTTTGGGGGTTTGGGGAGGGAGCTCCTCCGAGTCATGGCCCCACTGCATGTCTGACCTGAAGCGCATCGTGAGGCTTGGGTTATTGAGACGTTGGAGGAGGCCAGCGAGCCCAGGGCAGTTGCAGGCCAGAGGCAGGTCGAGCGCAGTTGTACGGGACATGTCCACCCAAGGCGGAATGTCGTATCCGTTGTCGTTCGTAGCGTAGGAGTCGTCGGCCCAGCACGCGAACAAGGGGATCCGCCCCTCCGGCGAGGCAACGACGATCTTGGGACGGCCAGCACTGGTTGGGTGCTGGCCAGCGCCTCCGAAAAAGCGCGATAGAATTACGCGTCCGGCGCAGAGATGAGCATCCACCTTGGTGCGCATGTCGCGAGAAGTACTGCGGAAGGACAGCAGAGCAGAGCGTGGAGCGAAGGAAAGAACGAGGTCGAGGATGTGAGGGAAGTAGAGGTGGTCGATCGCAGCCATGGTGGACAGAGTTTGTGTAAGGATGGAAGTGGGAGATGAGATGACGAAAAGAGAAGGGTTTAAGAGTAGAAGAATTTCGAGTCGACTGGCGACTGGCGACTGGCGACTGGCGACTGGGCAAACTTTCGTTGTTGTGGCAATGACCCAATACGGCGTCTCCCATTGTACAATGCATTCTCTTCCAACTACCACATGCGCTATGGAGTATTCGTGTGCCTGGTGTTAGGACAAGATGTATCCACGGTCACTCACTATAACCAGCCGACTTAGTGCGCCACAGATATCATCGTTTCGAGTGCCGCGCGCTCAGGGCCGATGCCCTTGCGGTACTCCTCGAGGGCGGAAAACTGGAACTCTTCGAGGCCATGGCGTAGCTCATACTCCGTGGAATCGAACCCCCTGCCTCCATGCACATCAGTATAGTTCACCTGGCTCCCGGAAGCAAATTGGTGGTTGTCAATCCCCTGGGGAACCACCTGGTGAAGCACCGTCGCAGCTATATTAGTCTGTCCATGCCCTGCTAACTACTTATTGTACAGAGGAAGGCCTATACCCCGTCTGGGGCTGGGGGTGGCGGTGTGTAGCTCGAGGGACGAATATTCGCGGACTTCAAGAACGGCGGCCGCAAGTCTTGCGCAACGTCGACTTCTAACGCGGCGCGTTCGGGCCCCCGTTCAACCCGATACTCGTCCAGCGACATAAACTTGAGCCTGCCGAGTGTCGCATGCAGCCTCTCTGGACGCGAAGTGATACGGGGAATGAGTTTGGTGATGCACTCGAGGAATTGCTCGTCGGGGTTGTCACTGGACAGTCCGCTACTGTTGAGCCACGGCCCGGCAAGGGCAGACGCGGCGACGATAACGAGGTGGTATTCAGGGCGGTCTCGGTACAGTTCGAGTTCACACAATATCAGCTCCGCGAGCTGGTCGAGAAGGTCAGATGATGTGTATGACAGGAGCTCATCACTCCACTCCCAAGGTTCGCACTCGCGATGGAAAGGCTCTGGGGCGCGGTGGAATACGATGTACCCAGATCGGCGACTGCGCTGCCAAAACAAGTCCATGTCGTCATACTCCGAGCAGCGTAAAGTGTCGTCGGGGTGATACCAGATGTTGCGAACAACCCGATCCCACGGGCGTAGGGGTATCCCAAAGTCCCAAGGAGTTCGCCCCAACTCGTTGAACACCTCTGGAAGAGCCATGTTCTCGACCAGGGTCGAGACATTGAGGCCAATAAGCCTCTGGGCACTGATCGGAGGGTCAACAATTGTCTTCCCCTGAGTAGGCTGGAGGCGTACGGTGAGATTGTCGTTGAACTCGAGGCGGTTAAGAAGAACCCAGGTTGTAAAGTTGCCCGCTGGGCCACCGAAAATATCTACGACCCTCGTGGCCGCGAGGTCGGCCCCGGCTACCAGATGGAATGGCGGCTTCTTATAGTCCCGCTGATGGCCCTCTTGGAGGAGGTCCGGCCATATGGAGGGGTTGAGGCCGTCGACCTCTAGAAAGGCGAAGTAGGGTATCCTGCCCTGCGATGATGCGACAATCATCTTTGTCGTCATGTTGCGGGGTTCCGAATACACGACCGGTTCAGGATCTTCAGGCTGGTCTTCGGCCCAGATAACCATGTGGGAGGCAAGCTGGTCATCCACTCGAGTGCGGACGGCGCGAGAAACGCCCCGCAGACGGAGAAGGGAGGCGTGGGGAGCGAAGTCGATGACGCTGTCGAGGATGTGCGGAAAGCCTTGATGATCTAGAACGACCATGGCTGATATGGTGGATGGTTTGGAAGATGGAAGAACAGGAAAGATGATGAGCCGCGGAGGGTTGCTGGTATTATAGTGGCTGGCCTGGACTGCCGATTCAGAATGGGCTGCTGGACTCAATGTGAGTGAGAGACTGTGCCTCGACCTTCCAGGACCAATCAAAAAATCTTGCGAACGCCACCAAACTTCATTCAGGCTAGCCACTACGTACTGGTTGGGGTGTGGGCGGTGGAATCGGGGATAGGACCAGTGGTGGTCTTGAGCCGAGGCGGCACCTTCAAGAACTCTGGGCGCAAGTCGCGCTCCACCTCGATTTCCAGGGCTGCTTGCTCAGACCCCCGCTCGGCGCGGTAGTCGTCGACCGACATGAACTCGATTGTACCAAGAGCCTTGAACAGCTTGCTAGAGTACCGCTGGCGATCTGTGATAGTCCCAATAAGATCGGAGACGCGCCGGACAAACTGCTCTTGCGGGCTGCTTTCGGGAAGACCGCTGCCCTGGAGCCATTGTCCAGCCAGCTGCTCGACCCCGACGATGACATACCGTAACGTCGGCACGCCCTCACCGTCGTTTTGGCGGTCTACAATCTCCTTCAGGACATTTGTTGCCAAAGCGTCGAGGAGGGCACTGGCGTTTTGTACACGCAGTGGAAAGTGCACCAGCGACGAGAGGTCAACTCTGCGATGTGTAGGCTCCGGTGCGCGATGGAAAACGACGAAGAGGGATCCCTGGGTGAAAGGCCAATCGGGGCACGGGAGGTCTTCGGCGGGATACTCGAGCATGTCGTCAGGGTGGTACCAAATGTTGAGGATGGCGCGATCGCTGGCCAGGGGATAGAAAGTGTTCCAGATGCCGCCAGCGTCGTCCGCATACGAAAAGAGCTCCGGAAGTGCAAGATTTTCCACTAGAGTCGCCACTTCGAGATCCACCTGGTCGTCGTAGTACTCATCGTCGTCCTCCGACTGCACCTCTGCGACCGACCTGCCCCACTCAAACACAGCGCGTCCAGGGGTCGGCTGGATGCGCAGGATGAGATGTGCCATGGGTGCCAGAAGCACGTATGTGATGTAGTTGGCGACATCCTCGCCGAACAAGTCCACCACCTTGGTCTGTGGGAGCTTGGCTCTCCTGGCCAGCGCAACCGGGGCCCGCTCGGGACGCCGGGAGAGGGCCTCCCATCTGTCCGCCAGGTAGCAAGCCTCGAAACCCGTTTCCTCGAGGGGAGCAAAGTAGTGGAGCCGCCCGAAGCGCGACGACACGATCATTGTCGTCCACTCATCTTCAGTTCTCGAGTCGCTTGGTCCCGTAAGGCAGGCAACCCGCCTCGGAGTCTCGGCGGACATGACGAGGTGCTGGAGGCGGTAGCCATCCACCCAGCAGCGGAGTGTCCGGGAGACAGCACGAAGGCGGGTAAGCGAGGCGGCGGGTGCATAGGCGAGGACGGCGTCGAAGATGTGGGGGTAGGCGGTGTGGTCGAGGACAGACATGGCAGTGACAAAGTGTTGGGAGAGTGTTGGGAGAGTGTTGGGAGAGTGTTGGGAGAGTGTTGGGAGAGTGTAAAGAAGCAGGTGAGAAAAGTACCGAGATTTTGAGGCCGTGAGTTGCCCAATTGCCCAAGGTTGAGTCGAGTGAGAAGTGAGACAGGCACTGAGGTTGAGTTTCAGTCAGCCTCCTGCCTGCAATCCACCATTCGTGGCCCAGCATGGTGGTAAATTGTGCATTGGGCGCCGCCTCACCCACAGAGGTTCCTCGACGGCCTCGACGAGGCTATGTAAGGCAGACGGTTGTGTTGAATTGTGGCCTACACATAGCAGTTTGCGTCCGTCGCCATTGGCGACCAGCTTCCGCCATTCCCCTCTACGGCTTGAAGACCCCAAACCTAGCCCGTAGCCGCCGTCTCCCTCTATGCTTGGCCGATTCTCAACCAGATGCGAAGCTGGGCAGCGGCGGGACACAGGAGCAGAGGATGATCCCAGCGTGTTCGGCCGCTTAGCTCAGCTGGTTAGAGCATTGTACTAATACGCAGGGAGCGTGTCAGTGATGCAAAGGTCGGCAGTTCGATCCTGTCAGTGGTCAACCATTGCTTTTTGGATGCAGCATGCATCATCTGCACTGCCTGGAGTGATAGAATGAGTGTTCGAGCTTGTGTGGGAGCTGGGTGGAGGTGATGGAGGTCAGCTAGGTCAGACGGTTCTCGGTTGAAACCAACATGGTTTCCAACGGCCAATTTGTTTCCGCATGCTGGTCAGCCGCAGCAATCACCACCGTCAACCACCACCGTCAACCCAACCTTCCTCGCTTCTTCATCCACCCAGCTCATCATGACCTCCAGAGCCATGCTTCTCGACAGCCAGTGCTATCCCCACCTCTTCGACCTCATCATCTCCCACGCCCCGCACGCCGTCCTCCTCCCACTCCGCGCAACCTCCCGCGCCAATCGCATGTCGGCCGACAAGGCGCTCCACGCGCACCGCATCATCCTCACTGCCGACGACGCCGAGATTCGCGGCCAACCCCCTGACGGCAAGATCCGTACCGTGGTCTCCACGCCCCATGGTCGCCTTCCGGCGTTCGCGAGCTGGGCGACCGACGGCAAGACCGCGGACGAACTCACGGACGAGCACGGCAAGTGGCGAGACATCGCCATGCCGTCGCCCGCGTTCAACCCCAAGTTCACCGACGTCGTCGACCTTGTTGGACCGGTCTGTAATGGCTACATTCAACCACTACTGGCGTCGCTGCATCCCGATCTCTCCGAGCCACAGTCATGCTTCGGCGACCCTCCCATCACCCTCCGGGTTCGCGCAGACGAGCTCAACCGCTCGTTCAGGACGACCTACCCCCCTGGGGACATCAGCTCGCTCAAGCACACTGCTAATTGTGTCGTCCACCTTCTCCCCTTTCCCCTCTACTTCACCGACTACGACCGGCACCCCGGGCCAGCTCGACTTGTCGAGCTGCCCGGAGCCCGTCGGGTCCACAATCTGTGGATTCACCCAGGAGACTACTTCGAGTGCAACCCTACCTCCATCAGCCTGGACACGGAAAACCTCTGCGCCGGCGATGCGACCTACATCTTCCACCGAGCGACACGTACCTCTCGCCACCCACTAAACACGGAGAGCCGGGACCATAACGACTTCCACCACATTCCTGCCCTCCTCGAGGTCTCGCATTTTGGATGGCGGTATACCTCGGAGAGGGTGCAACGATGACAGTTGTCGGGGTTGAGAACATTCCCTGGCTTGGGCTTGCCGACGAAGAGGGCGCAGAGATGGCAATGACTTCTCTCCTCAAAGGCCACACGGACGCGGTACTCGCAATGGACGCCGACATTGGAGATGGCGGCTTGGAGGGTCCGGAAGAGGTGCACTGGCTCATCGACCAAGTTGAATACATGTCACTCGAGGAGTACCGCGAGCGCATTGGCCCCGAGCGCGCGGCTGTGGAGATGATGGAGGAGTACGAAATGTGAGCAGAGCGGGATGGGCAAGGGAGCAGCACATGTACAAGAAGTCCTTGCGGAGAGGTGCGTGAACAGGAACTAGTGGTAGTGGTAGATGGTAGAAGGGACTGCATATAGACATCTCGAGATGTTAAAGAGACTGGAGAGCGGGAGTGGTGCCGGTCCCACATCAGCCTGCAGATGCAGGGTGGGCACTGTTGAGCAACAGCACCTCCACTTCCCTTTGCCACCCATTCCACGTCAACTTCTTCCCTCCCATCACTCCATCTCCCTTGCCACTACTCATCACCATGTCCGTCCTCGACGCCCTCTGCTACCCACATCTCATCGACCTCATCATCTCACACACCACCTACTCCACCCTCCTCCGCCTGCGCGCAACCTCACACTTCATGCGCAACAAGGCCGACACAGCCCTCCACGCCGACCGCCTGATTCTCACCGCCAGCCACCCCACTTACTACTTCCAAGACCGCGAGTCCGACGAGGTTCGCCTGGTCGTCTCGACGCCCCAGGGGCGGCTTCCGGCCTTCGCACACTGGGATCTCGAGGGCAAGACGGTCGAGCAGCTCGAGAAGGAGGATGTTCAAGTTCCAGAACCGGGGTTCGCCCGCAAGTACACGATCGCTGTCGACCTCGTCGGCTCTGTATTATTCAACCCCTACACCTGCGCCCTCCTGGACTCGCTCTCCATCCCAGACCCCAACCACGGACCACAGCCTCCCCTCACCTTGCGCCTTCGTCGCGACGTCGCTGGACACCACCCAAGCAACATCCTCGCCATCACCCCCGACAACCTGAGAACGACTGCCACTACCGTTGTTAACTTCTTACCGTTCCCCCTCGCCTTCGCCGGGGATTCCCAGCCTTGTCATCGTGTCTTCGGACCGGCCATCCACACGGTGGTTGACAACATGTGGCTACACCCCGACGACACCCTCCAAGCCTATGACGTGCCAACAGGTTACACAAGCGAGGGCCTTCAGAACGTCTACATCTTCCACCGCGCGAACGAGCCCTGCCACCATCGCTTCCCCGACCTCGAGCCTCAGCCGCCCTTCTTCAAAACAGGTGCGGACTTGCTCGAGCTTCTCACGACTACCCTGGCGTACAACATTGGGACTGGGATCCACCTCACCCTGGTCGACATCGAGAACATCCCCCGCACCTGGATACCCAACACCCTCGACGCCGTTCAGGAAAGCTTTATGGCCTTCCTTGCTTCTAGGATTCCAGAGACCTACGAGAACGAGACCGCACCGAACGGCGAGGTCAAGCTCGACACGAACAACTTTGAAGATTGCCTAACCTACGTCAAGGAGCGCATTACGATCCTGTCCCTCGCGCAGTACCGCGAGAACATTGCCAGCCCCAGTGCTGCGCAGACAGACCTCGAGACAGTGGTGTTGCTTGAGGCGTGAGCGGCTAGTAAGGACTTTTCCGTGGAGACTGAGGAGGCGTGTGAGGCAGAGTAGTGCACAGTATGGCTGCTGTAGATTCTTGTAGTTGTAGGTGGACATAGGATAGCGAATGAACCACAGCCTGTACACTTGTAATGGTACTCGTATAAAACACGCGGATCCGAGACGAAATTGCCTCCGCACTCGGTGACATCAGCCGTGTCATGACGTCGAGGCGGACTCTACATCTCACCCTCTTCCATCCGCTTCCCCGCTCTCTTACTCACCATATCACCATGATGCTCCTCGACAGCCAGTACTACCCCCACATCTTCGACCTCATCGTCTCGCACGCCAGCTACTCCGCGCTCCTTAGCTTGCGTGCAACCTCGCGCGACACATGCATCAAAGCCGACGCCGCCCTCCACGCCGACCGCCTGATCCTGAAGGCCATCTACAACGTATTCAGCCCCAGGTACCCCGACGAGGTGCGCACGATCGTGTCGACGCCGGCGGGACGGCTCCCTGCCTTTGCGTGGTGGGACCTCGACCCCATGTCCGCCGAGGAGCTCGAGTCCACCAACCTCACAATCCCCGAACCCGGCTTCAATCCACGGTACACTTTCGCCGTCGACCTCGTAGGACCTGTACCCTACACATACACACAGGCCATTCTGTCCTCGTTCCCCAGCACATCTTCCCTCGAGGGACGCAAGTGGCCGCTCACTCTACGCCTGCACATCGATACCAAATACCGCTACCTGATTACCGAGAAGGTGGAGAGGCCCCAGAGCCTCACCACCTCGGCAACCACACTGGTCCATCACCTCCCCTTCCCTCTCTTGTTCCGGCGGCAGTTTGACAACCCCGCCATGACGATCAAAGCACCACACGACACGATCTCGGTTTACAACATCACCATCCACCCGGACGATACGCTCGAGTGCTTCCTCCCTTCCCTCGTTTACACTGGCGGTCACCGCGCTGTCTACATCTTTCATCCATCCGCGGCTCCGTGCTTCCATCGAATCGGCTGCTCCAATCCCTTCAGCTCCCGCGTCAGGGACGGTGCCGAGATGCTGCAATGGCTGGCAGAAACTATCGCTTCCCAGATGGCACATGGCACTCGATTCACAGTCGTCAACGTTCACAACATCCCCCCAGCGTGGCTGTGCAACGAGTTCAGCGACTCTTTCACCCCAGCCGAGGATCTGATCGTTCGTATCGCTATCAACATCCCGAAGTCGGCGTTGGTGACGGGCAACGAGAACGGCGAGGAGCTGGACGACTTTGACACACACCTCAACTACGTCAGGAGCCGCCTGACGTTCAAGTCTCTTGGGGAGTATCGCGCCGGGCTGAACACCTCCTCTCGCCTCCTGGAGACGGAGGGGGATACCAAGGTCTAAGCTGCTCCGCACCCTAGTCACATGGGCCATTGTAGAGCGCGGGGCATACCAGTTTATAGATAGTAACATACATAGGCTATGTGAGTGCGCTTGAAGCTCGCATTGCTCTCGCCCGCCATGCCAGTGACTAAAATGAGACCGACTGACAGGTACAGCGGGAGAACTTGGCGGGATTCAACAATGATTTACTTCCGCCCTCAAGTGATCACCCACTGGGTACACCTCATCCTCGCTTCCACTCCACTCGTTCGTCTTCTCTCTCTCTCTCTCTCTCAGACACACACACTCTCCCTCACCTCCTCTCTCCACTCCTCATCAAGCACCATGCCGCTCCTCGACGCCTCCTGCTACCCGCATATCATCGACAATATCATCACCGCGGCTCCGCGCCCGGCGCTCCTCGCCCTCCGCACCACGTCCAAGGCGATGCGCACCAAAGCCGACACCACCCTCCACGCGGACCGCCTCATCCTCTCCAACCCAGTCTCTACCGACAACAAGATCCGTCTCATCGTTACCACCCCGAGTGGCCGACTCCCTGCCTTCGCGCACTGGGCCGAGGGCAAGACGGAGGAGCAGCACAAGGAGGACCATATCACCATCCCCGCGCCGGGGTTCGCACCCACCAACACGCTCGCCGTCGATCTGGTCGGCGTCGTCAACCCCTACACCCGCGCCATTATGGCCAGTCTCGATTCGTCCATCTACGCTTTCAACTCCACCGGTGCTCAGCAAGCTGTGTCGTTCACCGTCGGCATGCATTGCGACTCCGAGGGGGCCCATCCCCTTACCAGAATTCCTACGGGAGGGGGGATTCTGGAGACGGAGGCCACGACTCTGGTCAGCCACTTCCCCATCCCGTACCTCTTTCGCCCCTTCAACTCCGATACCTACCTCAAGTCCTCGCGACCCCATACTTCCGTATACAACCTGTGGATTCACCCCGATGACACCTACCATTGGCTCGGTGCTGTCAACATCAGCAGCGAGCCCGCCGAGACACACTACATCTTTCACAGAGCAACCACTCCCTGTCGCCACCAGTTCAATCTCGAGGAAATGGTTCCCGACGTGCCGATCGGATACGGCATGTTGCTTTTGCGCTGCATGGCCATGGCCATGGCCAACGATATTGCGAATGGGAAGCAAGTGACGTTGGTCGAAGTCGACAATATCCCTCGTAACTGGTTCTCCCACCCTGCTGGTGGCCCTGAGACATCGATCACCACCTGTGTTCTCATCTATCTTCTCGATCGCAACGGAACAAGTTGGAACTCGGGCGATGTCAACTCCTACCGCGCGTCCGTCAAGCAGCAGGTCACGTTCCGAACCCTCGAGGAGTACCGCGAGAGCTTCGGTAGCTACACCCTCGACGACACGGTCGCCGAGATCATCAAAGGCGGACGTCTGTAACCTTCAGGTCTTCGGACCAGCAGGGCAGCGACACCGTGAGGCGCGTGAGGATGGTTAAGGGCCTAGTTGTTGTAGATAGGGGAGATAACGTGTCCATAGAAGGTTCATGTAATATGAGTGCAGTCAGGGCATCGCGTGAAGGTATCTCTCACAACCCGCCTTGGTTGTGGTGCACCTCGGAAACAAGCAAGGATCAGAGGTAGATTTATCTCTGTGCCTCTGTCCAGGCACCCTCGCCCATCCTCTCCATCGCTTCATCTTGCACCATCTACAATCTCTAGATCTCGATCTGCCACTCGCGGATCACATGTGGCCTTCTCGCGTTGACTCCATTCCAGCGTCGCGGTGGGCGGGCAAGCCCGCGCGGAACTTGTCCATCGTCTTGAACTCGAACAGCCGGTCCACCAGGTTGGGCCGAATCGTACCCCAACGAGCAAGCTGGGCACACTTGCGGCGGAACTGCGTCGGCACGTCGTCCCCGTGAATGCCCTCGAGCCACGCCGAGCCCGCGAGCACCTCGACATCGACGATCGTGACCTTGGCGCCATTCTGCGCCTGGGCGGCGAGTCGCGCACACAGCCAGTCGAGCAGATCCGGCGCCTCGTACATGTTGAGGGAGGTGAAGTCGAGCTCGTCCTCCGGCGCAGCCATCATGCTGACCTTCTCGGCCCCGTGGAAGACGTACGTCAGCGACTGCGCGCCCTCGAACCGGCACTCCCCCGGCGGCCTGTTGGCCGTGTAGCTGTCCTTGGGGTGGTAGTCGATGTGCACGACCTCGTCCCACTCGGTCTTGGGGTCGATGCGGGCGGCGTTGGGCTTGCCCACCGCGAGCTGCGGGAGCGTGCCGAACTTGACGAGCGCCAGGCCGCCCATGTTAGTGTGCCACTCGCACTTGACCCTGCCCTCCAGGTCTGGCGGCGGCGCCGCCTGCGTGAACACGTCCATCCCGCCAAGACCGAAGGTACGCACGTACCGCGGCCCGCTGCAGAACGGTCTGCTCTCCACCAGGCGGCGGGTGTACTCGCTCGCGACGGGGCCCACGAGGTCAATCGCGGTCGTGTACCGCAAGTCCGCGAAGCAGTGGAACGGGTTACACTGGTCCTGCGGCGTGGACGGGAACGAGACCGGGTGAGGCGGGTTTGCGCTGGAATCCGAGGGCCTGAAGTTAGCGAGCGTGGCCTGGCAGAGCGGTGCGTACCCCGTGGAGGCCCCCGCGCCGGAGGCAGTGCTGCTCTTGGGCAGGACGTCCGTGCGCCTGCCATCCACCCTCGGCGGTGCGGGCGGGCCGACAGCCCACTCCGCGAAGGCGGGGAGGCGCCCGTACTCCGAAGAGATGATCACGCGCGGCTGCTCCCCCTTGCGCGGGGCGAGGGCGGGGTCCGCGGGCGTCACGATGAGCCGGCCCCCATTGAGGTGCATGTCGGCGCGGGTGCGGAGGGCGCGGCACGCGGCGCGGAGGGAGATGAGGGACGCGTGCGGCGCCAGGTCGACCACGAGCTGCAGGAGATGCGGGTACATGCCCGCGTCGAGGACGGGCTGGGATGCCATGGTGGATTGAGAGATGGAGAAATGTGAGGAATGGGGGCGGTGCTCAAACAACAGTCGCTATTTGAGCTGGATCTGGTGGCGACGGGACCTTTTTGATCGCCGAGACAACGGTCAATTCAGTGATAGCCCAATCTGTTGTGCCTGCCGAGCATCGCCAAGTCCCATGCATCTATGTACGGTACCATCAAGAGTCTACGTGCTAATCTTCTGAAGCGTGGGGTTCTCAATATTCTGCAGCACCGGCACCCCGTCAAGCCCGGGCTTGTCGGCGTCGATGTCAAACCGGTCCGGCAGCACCAGTCCGTCCTTGCCATACCGCGCCACCATCTCGAGCGAGCACCCGTCGCGCACGAGCCACGGGTCGTGCGTCGCCTGCTGCCACTGCTCGAGCTTGAGACGGATGTCAGCGAGCACCTCGGCATGTGCGGGGTCCGAGGCGAGGTTGTGCACCTCGTCCGGGTCGGTCTCGAGGTCGAACAGCTCCTCGGCCAGGCGGAAGAGGTAGTTCTTGAGCGACCGGCTCCCGATGACGGGGTTGGGCGAGTTCCGGATCCCCTCGAACGTGTAGCTCGCGTACAGGTCGGACGCGAAGGGGAAGTCGAGGCGCCATGCAATGTTCCGGTGGTACTTGTACCGCCGGGAGCGGAGGACGCGCGTCGGCCAGTAGTTGTGCAGCTCGTGGAAGGTGTGCGAGCCGAAGACGTGGTGCTGCCACTCGGACTCGGGGAGGACGTCGCTGCGCTCCAGGACGGGGAGGAAGGAGCGGCCCAGCCGTGGCGGGGAGCGCAGGCTCGTGTCCTCCTCGCCGTACCCGCCGCCGGGGACCTGGTGGGAGGAGCCGCCGCCTGACCGGGTCGAGTAGTCGGGTGGGAGGCCCGCCCAGTCCAGGAATGTTGGGAGGATGTCGGCCCACGACACCATGTTGGGGTTCGCGATGCCCGCCTGGGCTCCAGGCCGGCGCACAAGGAGGGGGAGGCACGTCCCGGCGTCGTACAGTGTCGTCTTGGCGTTGATGAAGGGCGGGCCGTTGTCGCTGAGGAAGACCACGAGGGTGTCGTCCGCCAGGCCCTGGCGCTCTAGCGCGTCCAGCACCATCCCGATGCCGAGATCTGTCCGGTGGATCGCCTTGTAGTACTCGGCCAACTCCTGGCGCGTCTCGGGAAGGTCGGTGAGCCAGTCGGGCACCTCGACGTCCTCGGGGTTCACTTCGATCTTGGTCACGCGGGGGTCGTACTCGGCCTCGTTGCCGAACCTGCCGCGCGTCGTGATGTCGCGGTGCGGGTCGACATACCCGACCGTGAGGAAGAACGGGCGGTCGCGCTCGGCCGCGAAGAACGCCTCGGCGCGGTCCGCGACCCACGCGACGTCGCGCGTCTCGCTCTCCTCCCGGTGCTCCCAGGGGTACACGGCGTCTGGCCCGACGTGGATCTTGCCGATGATGCCGGTGCGGTAGCCGGCGTGGTTGAAGAGGAGGGGGGCGCTCTCGACGTGGGGGAACGTCTGGAAGTGCGTGCGGAAGATGTTGAGGCCGTACTGCCCGTTCTCGTGCGTGTGCAGGCCCGTGTACAGCGTCGACCGGGAGCCGCTGCACGACGCCGTGCTCGCAAAGGCCGAGTCGAAGCGCGTGCCCTGGGCCGCGAGCTTGTCCAGCGACGGGGTGTTCACCGACGGGCAGCCGTACGCGCCGACATACTTGCCCAGGTCGTCTGCGATGAGGAGGAGGATGTTCTTGCCGGGCATTGCGGTGGCTGCATGCTCTTGAGCAATAGTCCGCTCGGTTATAGCTTGTCAACAACTCTCGGCCGTACCTGCCCACCCGACCCGGCAGGTCCCGCCCTGGAGGTTAGGAATATCCGGGACGGGCATATCCGGTGGCGCATCAGCGTCCTGGAACCACACATGTGCAATGTTTGTCCGGTGCGCAGCACGCTGGAGGGAGGCGGGAGCACGACGCCAAGGCCAAGGCCCCGCGTCAAGCCGGATGTGGGGCCGCTATTCGTGGACACTGATAATCAGCTGATGCTGGGCGCCAGGCCAGAATTCGTCGAACGGGAATTTTTGGGTCACATTGCCACTCTCCGTCGGGTCTTCCGCGGCGATCTTTCGGACGGGGAGGCGCCCTTCGTGAGCGCTCCAACTCCGAGACTGCGCACCTCACGACTGGGGCTGATACTGAGCCTCGCTGATCTCATTAAGGGCGAGTTTGACGAACATCGGCGCCAGGAACAAAGACTGATTATTCGTCGAACGGGAATTTTCTCGACGGAGATTGCACCTTGTTGGTGGGCAGGTCCTCGCCATCTGGATAAGCATGAGCGTGCTCCGGAGTTCAGGGGCCCAAGTGGACCCCCGCACCGGGTTCATGGCGGGTTCATAAGCTCCGGCTGGCCAGACCGGTCTCCCATCTCGACCAGCTCTCCTCATCGCAATGTTCGACCTGTCGAAGCGCCCCAAGGTCGCCTGGACCGAGGCGACACCGTACCTCGTCTACTGCGCCATTGCCTTTGCCTTCGGCAACCTGCTCTTCGGAGTGTAAGTCTCCTCCCCTCCGTTGCTGATGCAAGCGACACGGGCTCGTTCGGCTCAATCCAGGCGCTCCCCTCCTTCCTCAACGCGTACGCCCCCCTCGGCGCGGATGGCAAGCGCGCCTTCTCGACCGTCGACAAGTCGACGATGAACTCGGTCGTCTGGCCTGGGAAGATCTTCGGCACCTTCATGTTCGAGCCCCTGGCTGAGCGTCTCGGCTACAAGCGCACAATGTACATTGTGGCGTTTGTGCAGTTTATCGCCCTCATCGTCCAGATGACCGCCAAGGACTGGAAGGTGTTCACCGGCGGCCGCGTGATCGCCTACGCTGCCGTGGGTGTGGTCGAGAACGCGGCGCCGTCCTACATCTCCGAGGTGGCGCCGGCGGGCATGCGCGGCTTCTTCGGCGGCGCCATGGTGGTGGTCGTCACCATCGGCAACCTGTGGGGCGCCCTCATGGGACGTGCGTACGCCAACGAGCCCCGCAAGCTCGGGTACCTCGTGTGCGTGGGTGTGCAGTTCATCCCGGCCGTCCTCATCCTCGTCCTCGTCCCGTTCTGTGTCGGTGAGTGTGCTTAGTCGTCCGCGCTGATGGGCAGAGTCGCCCCGCTGGCTCCTCTCCAAGGGCCGGACTGAGGAGGCAAGCAAGAGCCTCGACCGCCTCCGTCCCCATGCCGACGTCGCCGCGGGGCGCACGCTTGTTGAGATCGAGGCACTGCAGGAGGCCGTCACGACGCAGGACACCATGGACCACGGCCGGTGGATCGACCTCTTCCGCACCAAGGGCGGTCACCTGCGCCGCACGCTCGTCGCCTGCGGCATCTTCTTCTTCCAGCAGACCGCCGGGTGAGTCACCGTTAGACGTAGCTGACCCCAGCAACCAGCTGGTCAACTCGTACGGCCCCACCTTCTTCAAGATCTACGGACTCGGCGACATGGCGTTCACCTACAACACCATGATCACGGCCATCGGCATCCTCGGCGCCATCTCGGGCGTCATGCTCTGCGACATTGTCGGCCGCCGCCCGCTCCTCCTCTTCGGCCTCTCCCTCTCTGCCATCTTCGCCGCCGTCGTCGGCGGCCTCGGGACCAAGGCCAAGCTCGACTCGTCCGACATCCACATGATGGTCGCGAGCTTTGTCTTCGTCGTCGTCGGCAACAAGATGGGCGTCAACGTCCTGTGCTGTGAGTTGCCCGCCCTCCTGTGCTGACAGCAGACCTCATCGCGTCCGAGCTCGGCGGCACCCGCCTCCGCAAGAAGACCATGGCCCTCTCCACCAGTTTCGACGTCGTCTCGGCCTTCGCCATCACCTTCACCATCCCCTACCTCCTCGGCAAGCCGGGTGCCAACCTCGCCGCCAAGGTCGGCTTCGTCTTCATGGGCATCTGCATCGCCGGCGTCCTGTTCTGTTTCTTCTTCGTCCCTGAGCTCTCGGGCCGCAGTCTCGAGGAGGTCGACGAGCTGTTCGAGCAGAACCTCTGGGCATGGCAGTTCAAGGGCGCCACTACCACGGGTGTCGGCGCGCGCATCGCCGAGCTCGAGCGCGGCGGCGGCGCAGTCGTGACGGACACAAAGTTGGACGAGGATCTGGCGGCCGAGAAGCCGCAAGAGAACAAGCGGGAGGTCGTCTAGTTGTATTGCGGGAAAGCTGGGGGATGTCTGTGGTTAGGGGCAGTTGGTACCATGCTAGCAAGTGAATAATGTGAGCACGTGAAGCTGGAGACTATGCGATCGTGCGAACCCCCCGCTTGTCAGATTCGCATCAGTGTCCACGTTACGAGGTACATACTCTAGTTCTACAGGCTCCAAGTCACCTTAGACCCTTTACTCCTCCTGGCGCAGGTTACGCTTGATCGTCTGCACGTCTCCCTCCGAGAACCCGAGATGACCAGTGACGTACCCTTCAAACCCACCATACGCCTCCTGCACGCCCTCGACGAAGGTGCGCCAGAACGTCGGGCGGAGGGAGGCGAAGTTGGACCACCCCGGCTCGTTCTGGGCGTCCGCAATGTTCCAGTGCGCGAGAATTCGCGCCTCGAGCTGTGCGCGCCCCGGCTCCAGACCCACGCGGGTGAGCATGTAGTCGTACACGATGTCCTCCTCCGGCGTGCCCGCGAGGGAGTGGAGGACGCCCGCGACGATGCCGGTGCGGTCGCGCCCGGCTGTTGTCAGCCTCGCCACTCTTGGGACCTACCGGTGCAGTGGAAGAGGAGGGGCTGGCCGGGCTTGTCGCGGACGTGCTCGAGCACGGCCCTGATGCCGGGGCGGTACAGCTCCACGACGGCGAGGTACTGCCGTGCCCACTCCTTGCTCCCGTCGCCCTCGATGAAGCGGGTCAGGTCGATGCGCTCAGGCTTGCGCTCGGGCGGGAACCAGATGCTAGCGACGCCGTCCACCTGCGGATCGGGGGCGTGCCGCACCTCCGCCTCGCCGCGGAGGTCGAACACCGTCTTGACGTGAGACGAGAGCCACGAGTGCGTCGCAGCGTCGTCTTGCAGCTTCGCTGAGCGGTAGACTAGCCCTGGGCGGACGGCGCTGCCCGGCACATCACCGAGGTCGCGCAGGTTCAGAAGGCCGGCCTGGATGAAGGGGCTCGAGGCCAGGGCGGCAGCGAGCTCGGCCGCGGGGATGGTGGCCGCGATGTCGGTCGCGGTGAGCGCGTAGAGCTGGTCGCGGGTCAGGGAGGCGGTCTGTGATGTGGACATGGTGAGGTGAAGAGAGAGGAGGAGAGGCGGGGAGGATGAACGACGTGGGGTGGGCCAGCTACAAGTGGGGCAGAGTGGGGTTGCCGGGTAGACCGGGCCGAGCTAGCCGACTCCCGAGGCTGCTTGTTTGGTTCCGCCATGTCACCCACAAGTCAGTCGCGCTCAACAGCTCCCTCTGAATGTCTCTCTCCCTCTGATACATGCAGCTCAAGATAGTCAAGCACCGCTTCCTCACTGCCATGGTAGTCCCCCTACCCGATGTGTTTCGTGGCTTGGTGGCGATGCAGACTACTGGATGCCGGAGGTCTGAGCGCAAAGTGGAGGTGGCGTAGGCGGTGCCGAATACAGCGCCCCGCCGTTGCTCATCCTCGTTAACTCTCTCTTCTCTCTTCTCTCCTCTCTTCTCTCCTCTCTTCTCTCCCACAACAGCTATCAACATGACAACCAGCCGCCCAAGCTCACTCGACTCAACCATGTACCCGCACTTGCTGGACCTCGTGGTCGAGCTCGCGCCCCGTGCATCCCTCATCGCGCTCCGTACCGCCTGCCGCAGAATGCGGGAGAAGGTAGACGCCCGACTCGCGTACCACGTCGTCGTGCGGCCCCGAGAAGATCCCACGCGGGCAAACGTTGCCCCCGTGACCGTCGAGAGCCCGGAGGGCCGTCTGCCCCTGTTCTACCGCTGGGACGAGGCCGAGGACACTAACCTTTGCGATTGGGCCGACCACCCCCACCGCTCGTGGTGGCTCGAATCCCAGGACCCCGATGTCGCACTGTCACAGAGGGCGTATGGCGCCCGCCAGTGTCTCCAGCACACACGAGTTGTCGATTTCGCTGGCGACGTCCCGGGCAGCCGCATCACAGAGCTCGTCTCGGCGGTCGGCGAGGACGCCGTCCTGCGTGCCATCCGCGGTAGCGACGGCATCAGCATCCTCGACCCGAACACGGAGTACGACGACGACGTTCCAGAGGCTCTCCAGGGCCCCTTCTCCAAGTTTGTCGCCTTCGCCAACATCTGGGAGATGATCAATATGCCCGAGTTCGACCGCCTAGCCGTTGGCGCACCGAAGGTTGTGTTCAACCTCCTCGTCGAAGCTACTCCGCACCCGGTGCCGGCTTTCGAGCAGCACGACCTCGGCCCCGTGCTCTGCCAGAACACCTCCGAGCTGGTCATCGTCTTCCGCTCCTCCCCCAACCCGGGCCCGTTCACGAGGCTCCAGCGCGTGCAGCACCTGGACTGGCGGACAAACATGGAGTCCGGGTTCGTCGATGGTCGTCTGGAGGACTTCTGGGAGTCGCTGTTCACCGCCGGGGTGAGAGTCACCGTTGTCAATTTCGCCGCTCTCGAGGAGGCGTGGGGTTTGAACGAGGCTGCTCAGCTTCGCGAACGCAAGGCCAAGACACAGGCCGACGTGCGCTCCCTGTCTCTCGAGGAGTACCAGGAGGAGGTTGGGGCCGACTTTGAACTCGAGACTGAGGAGGGGACGTGGTGCCTCTGGAAGGCCGAGCCGCCGACAGCGCACGAGCGGAGGAAGGTCGACTGGGTCTTGGCACACCCGGACTCGGATTCCGACGACTTCGACGAGGTCGAGGAGACGGATGACGAGGGAAGCGAAGTAGGCAGCGGGCAGGAAGGTGACTAGGCAGTCCCTGTGGGCAGCGAGGAGCCTAGCGACACCGAAGGATGAAGGCAGGTCGCGGGATGGGCAGGTAAGATAGTTATACCCTGACACGAGCTAACGCTATGGCTCTGTTCTGTTCCAGGAGTAATAAAGATGATACCAGCTACCCAAATGTTATGCAACAGGTGACGACCAAGATCAGGTTGGATCGCCGCTTCGTCTGCCAAACCAGGGCGGGTGACCCTGCTCCCGGCATGTGGCCTCCCGCATCGCGTCATGACGGCGCCATCGGGGCGGGCCAAGACCGCCTACCATTCCACGCCGCGGTGGACATCCAACCGCAGCCACCCGTCTGCCCCTGCGGAACCCTCTCCCGAATCAAGCGGGGTGGTAAATGCTCAATCCCCGACGACGATGGCTTACGACCAAACAGGGCCCGAGAGGTCCCGGGACCTGTGTCCACAGTTGCGGCCCACCATCCCCGTCGGCGCAATGCACTAGGTGCCGAGAAGCGAGATGGCAGGCAGGCTCCGGAAGCTTTGCACCAATACACACCTGAGAAGGCTCGCCACCTGCACCAGCAGGCGGGGTCAGGCGTCACGGTGCATTGTGCCCCCGCTTACCGCGCTTTGCTCGGGACCAGGCACGGCGGAAACAACCTCGGGCGCGTCCAGGTGCCCCCAACAGAACGGTGGCAGGCGTGCACGAGACGTGGGCGTACCTGGCCGTTATGGCATGGGACCATGTTCCTCGGGCCAAGCATCTGCAGACGGTGGCCGAAGGTGTGAAGGTGAGAACGATGATAAAAACGGTGTTGAGAGTTTAGCCTCGGTACGGACGCTCGGAGTTCACCGCTTCCCCATCACCCTATCCAGTTCCCGAGTCCTGGTCCACGACACTAGCACGGCGAGCGTGTTTGGTCGTCTCTCAACAATCATGTCGGTGTCGAGCCCACAAGCAACGGGGGCGCCTACACCCTACCCCTCGACGGCATACTCATCGTCGGACACGCAGACCGACCGCACCCCAACCTACGGCCTGTCCGGATCCGGAGCGCAGGAGTCATCGCTCCTCCAGATTCTCATCCGCCATGCCCCACATGACGTCCTCCTCGCCCTACGCCCACTCTCACGCACTCTGCGCGACAGGGTTGACGCCCGCCTCGCCGAGTTCCTCACCATCACCGAGGTAGAAGGCTTTCCTGCAGCGATACGAGCGCCAATGGGGCGTGTACCGCCTCTACGGTCCATTGAGGGTGCCGTTCTTCGGATAAGCGGACCTCCCTCGCCCGAGTACGTCCTCGAGAAGTGGTTCCAGCTCACACAAGATCGCTCGCAGCTATTGCAACAACTTTGAAATCGACGCGCGTGCTCGACTTTGCCGGTCCCATCACGGATAGGACTGCGGCGCTTGTCCTGGCCGTCCTCGAACACCGGGTGACACTGCGCTTGCGAGCGAATCCGGTCGGCCAGCGCACGTTAGCGCTGGGGCAACATCTCGGCTTCGAGGACGCGATGCAAATGTACCTCCAGGTGATGCGGCACGTCTCACGTCTCGTCATGTTCGTTCCGATGTGGGACCTGCTCGCCCCGCACATGCGCTACCACGACTTTGGACACCCGATGTTGGACAAGCTGGTCCTCAACAAGTTCGTACTCAACGTTTGGTTCGACCCGGCCTCGCTTTCGGCGCCCCCAGACATTGTCGACACAGAGTACCCAACGGGGACTCAGGCGCTCGTGGTCATCTTCCGTGCTCGGCCCTCCTCTCCACCTAACACCCTCTGTCTTAGCTCGGACGTTGCCAGTGTTTCGTCTAGCCTCACACCAAGCCCCGCCAGCGAGGAGCCCGACATCACGCTCGCGGACCTCCGGGACCACATGGACGCCGTTCTCGGCGGCTTTGGCTTCTACCTCGACGAGATCCAGCACACTCTCATCAACATTGGCGACCTCAACCCGGCGTGGCTGGGCGCGAACCCAGCCGCACCCCCGCACGCCTGGGAAGACGTCATTCGCCACAAAATACGCGGCGACGTCCAGGCGCGCCGACCTGACCTTGGAGCGGCCGAACTCGAGTCACTCCTGGACCGCAACCTCCGCTTCAGGACACTGAAGGAGTACGAGCGCGAGGTGGGGACGGGCCAGTTCCGCATCGAGACGGTGGAGGACTACTAGGTGTCTGGTGTTTCAGACTCGTCCCACTCCCCTCCCCCTCCTCGCCTCCCCCTCTCGTCCGCCTGCGTCCTTCATCTTCCTCTCCTCCCCGTCATTACCTGCCCGCGATGGCTTGGAATGAGGATAGCCCTGGCTTATCAGCCATGTTTGGTACAGTTGAGACGTCGTGCCGTTCCCCCTCTTCCCCTGGTGTTTGGACCACGTTTGGTGTTTCGCGCCATGTTTCGGGTCACCCTGCAAGCTACTCTCGTCCTCGTCAAGTCCTCGTTAATCTCGTCGACCACGCTCACATGATGCCTCGAGGCATCCTGAACAAGGTGAGTTACACCTCGACGCACTCCCCAAAGACAACCACGTCGCCAGGCAAGCCGGGGACATGCATGGCCCCAGATGGAGCGGCGGAGAGGCAATGTTGCGAGGGAGCGTCGAGGGTGCGGGAGCGGGTCGTGCCTGGCCTGCCATCACTGCTCGGATCTGTTTCTGGGAATGCCGTTAGCTGACGAGAGATCGCGCAGGCGACCAACCACAACAGGTGCGGACGCGCTCGGCGCGACGCGCGGGAAGCCCTCGTCAACGAAACCTGAGCGGCGCGAGCCTGAGCTCCTCATTCTGCGCCGATCACCCAAAAGAGACACTCAAACACCATGCCACCCAACACACCCCGCTCGATACCGACATCCACACTACCCGCCATCACAAGCAGCGTACACTGCGGTGGGCGCGACGGGCTCCCCCCACCATGCCCACTACGATGGTCTCGCGAACCACCGAGGTGACGCCGTCCATGTTTCCGCCCACCCGCCGCCGCTCTCGCCAGCGGACCAGGCTGCCACCCGCACCTGCATCCGTACCCGCACCCCGCGTCGCGCTCGACGCCAGAATGTATCCCCACCTCCTGGACATGGTGCTCGAGTGCGCCGAGCACGGCTCGCTGGTCGCTCTGCGTGCCGCCTCGCGCTCACTTCGGGACCGGTGCGATGCGCGCCTCGCCCGCCACCTCGTGATTGCTCCAAGGCACCTGTTGCCCACCAGCTCGCGGGTCCGGGTCCACTCGCCGCCCATCCCACCAGCGCCTCGATGGGCCGCGGAGGAGTGGCGGGAGTCCGACGACCCACCCGACACCCTTCCGCCCTCGCCCCCATCTCTACCGCCGCTCCCGCCACACCGACCGTGTGCGGAGAACTCCGAGATCTCGATCACCTCCCCCTGCGGGCGCATCCCGCTCTTCCGCTCGTGGCAGCTGGCGTTGTGGAACGACATCGGCGTCGGGTGCGTCCCGCCGCTCGGCATGGAGTGAGTGAGATCAAGGCTTAGCTGACTCCAGGTCCAAGCTGCGCGCCATCCTCAGCCTGCGGGGCACCCACGTCGTTGACGTGGTGGGCACGATCATCGACCCGCGGCCAGCCCTCATCTTCCAACTGATCGGGCATCCGATCACCTTGCGCCTGCGCCGAGACGATACCGGTGTCGCACCGCAGACCACCAGCTGCGCACAACACCTTGTGGTCGAGAACGTGGACACGGCGGTCGTGTTCTGTGACCTGTGGGACACGCTCCACCCTGCGCTGCAGCACCCGGACGTGTCGCACCCCTCGCCGACCAAGCAGCGGCTCCGGCGCGTAGTGCTGAACGCGTCTTTCGACCCCGACGCTCTCTTCATCCCGCCCGACCTCATCGACGCAGAGTACCCCTTGAGCGTACAGGAGGTCGTGCTCATCTTCCGCGCGACACCTGGGCACCGGCCGCGAGGGGGCATGCGCGCCAAACCCGGCGAGATCTCGCGCTACCTCGACATCTTGTTCGAGACGATAGGGTTCTATCTTCCCGGGATGGCGCACACGATCGTGAACGTCTCGGACCTGAACCCCGCATGGGTGGGCGGCGAGGAGGTCAACTGGGCCAAGCTCATCCGCGAGAAGATCCGTCGGGACCTGGCACTGCGCTCCCCAAACGCCGAGGAGGCACCAGAAGACATCCTCGCCCGGCAGCTGCGGTTCCTCACCCTGGACGAGTACCGGCAGGAGGTGGGCGAGGAGCAGTTCCGCATCGAGACCGTCGAGGACCTGGGCGAGCAGCCCTGACGGGACAATAGACACGGAAACACGGACACTAGAGGACGACGCGGCGGACACTCGAACACTACAGGACACTACACAGACACTCGTTTATAGACACTCATTCACTAGACTTGTATCACGGCCGCATGGACACTATGGCCCGTATCCGTAAGGCGGGAGTGCTATCCCACTCTTGGGCACTCGACGCCGAGAGGCACACCTTCGGGCAAAAGGAAAGGCTCCACCAGCTGGCGTGCCTGCCCAGTTTTCTGGCCTGGGGAACAGCGATGGTCGACGCTAGCAGGGCTATGCGGACGTCGCCATGGCGAGGGCGGGCAGCGGGTGTGCCTGGGCGCAGCAGCTGACGCGTCGCGCGACGTGGGGTCCGCCGCCGTCGATCACTAACCTTAACATGAGCAGGCACGGGTCAGCCGGCATCTGCTCCTTTCTTCTCCTTGCTCCTGCCCGCAATCACCCCGCCACAGTACCACAACGCTCCAGAGGTCCGCAGAGGACAGGTGCTGCCACAGACACCCCTTGTCGCCCCTCTGTTTCGGTGTGGCGGGCGCCGTCGTTGTAGGAACAACCTCTCGGCGTGCGAAGTGCTTCCGTCGGGAGAGGCCTACCACGATGTCCCTCAGCTACGTGGGCTAGCTTCTTACATCTGCTGTCTCCTGCTGAGGACCCAGGACATGCGAGCCATGAAGACAGAGCCGTCGAGTTCGAGAAATGCAGACTCGAAGTGACAGAGCGTCACCCCACGGCGAATTACGTAAGCATGTAACAAGACTTGAAGGGCGTGTAGCTCAGTTGGTAGAGCGTGTCATTAGCATTACATAATATGTGTTCTTGACAAGGTCTTTGGTTCGATTCCTAACTCGTCCACAGTCTTCCTTTTTGCGCTCTTTCCCTTGGCTCTCGATGTGACAGCCGTTTCAGTGGCAATTCCTGGTGTAGTGACCACAAACAGCGAGCCTGCACGTATAATAGAGCTGCCTGATTCCCGTCTGCTACTGATGCAAAACAGTACATTCCATTCTCTACACGAGCGCAGCAATCCCGACAGCTACAAGCGCAGCGACGGCGGGTACGCCCGCACGCATGGCGCCGGCAGGCTTGGCGTCCCACGGCTGCACACCCTCCGGGAGCTCCTGCGCCCCCTTGGGGCCTACAGTAAACGCGGGCGACGCGAGGAACTTGTACGGGCTGGTCTTGGCGTCCTCGCCCTCTGCCGGATTAGCATTACTCAGCGACATCACGCACTGTTCTCCCAGGCCAGCACGACTTGGTACCCCGCAGCGGGGTTGATGCCGGTGTCTCCGGGCGGCTTCATGGGCCCGAAGCTCACCTCCGTCTCGTTGGCGAGGACGGCTGCTGTCAGCATGGCTTCCGTCGCCTTGATACTTACTCTCCTTGGTGTCGTACAACCCCTTGCCGCTCAGCCCGGTGGTGCCGTCCGGGGCGTGGCCGCCCGAGTGGAAGGCGGTCGTGTTCTTGTTAGTGAGGAGGACCATGAGCTTGGGCGCCGTCTCCTCCTTCCAGTCCCACTTGACGTAGACGGTGCCGTTCAGGGGGACTGCGGTCAGCAAGCGCTCGGAAGAGCTGAGACGTACTCGTCGTGTCGGCGGTGGGCCAGGTGATCTGGCTGCCGGCGGCAGTCGAGTTCATGAGCTCGAGGCCGCCGCTGGGCGCGTCGGCGGCGCGGACGACCGTAGCAGCGAGCGCGGTGGTGAGGAGGGACGTGAACAGCATGGTGAGTGAAGAAGCAGAACGTGAGACCGGGAAGCATACAAATAGGCGAGGTGCACCACCTTGTTACGTATGTTGTGCTGTGGGGCGATGAGGTCCGAAGAGCGGCGTCGCTGTGGGATGCAGAGGCCCCAGGACCCGCAGGTACCAGGGGCGGGGTTAGAGCGTCCCGTGAGCGGCGCCCAAAGCCTCCGGAGCGCTCGGAGCGGTGGTGCAGGCGAGCGGTCAGGCGGATGAGGAGAGGGGCGGCGTCGGCCCCACACAACCATGTCGGTGACAGGCACTCCGTCTAGCGCCGGTGAAACAATCGCGTGCATGCCATGTGCAGACTGCCAGGGTTGAGTCTATTCCCAACCACGGGCCAGCCATTGCGTTGAGCACTATTGGACCGTTGGACTACTTGTCGATCTCCTGCTGCTGATCTGCTGATTGTGATCGAGAAGGAGTAGATGACGTGAGAGCGAGAGCATCGGGGCAGGGCCGACTGTTGCAACTCCACCTCACTCTGCGCGGTTCCATAGCTGAGATGGTCTCTCAGCCCCGCACGCGGACGAAGGGGCCGCCGGCTTGGTGGGCAGTTGTGCAGCACAGCGCCAACACATAGCAGTACATCCGATAATGCTACACCCAGCGACGTGCGACGTTCCATCCCCGCACCAGCTTAGCTCCTCGTCGAGTCTATCGATCCTCGCGATCGCCCATCCGATACCGAGACTGCCCTGTCGGTACTCGACCGGCTGGCTCTGCGGCCCTCTAGCACGGCGGCGGTCGATACAGGCGGCGCAATGCCGATGTCGTCCCATACATCCTGCTCGCTCTGGTCCGTCGCCCGGGAGATGCGGCGCGCGAGCGGCTCGCCGACGTTGGTGAGACGCCGCGACAAGGGCTCCTCGAGAAGGCGGGACAGCGAACCGCGCCTCATCGGGCTCGGCGGGACAGGGTGGTGGTCCTCGACGCTCTCCTGCACGCGCTCCATCGCGATGCGCGACGGCCGAGCCCGCTCCTCGCTTGTGAATGACACACGCCGCTTGTGTGTTCGTGCCGGTGGTTCTGGTAGATCGAGCTTGCCGGCAAAGCCTGGACTGGTTTGGTCAGGGCGCGGCGGTGTTGCCCGCGGGCGCATGTCACCCGGTGATGCCGTTGGAGTGAGCGGGTGCATGGCCGAGAGGAGGATGGAGGAGCCCTGGCCGGGAGATGTAGTGCGGTAGAGAGATGAGCGGATGGGCTGTGGCGATGAGATCGCCCGGTATAGCCCAGTCCCGGTGGGCGGCTCCGGCGCGGGTGTAATAGACACAGTCGGGGAGGTTGGCTGCTGCGTGTGCGTCGTGGCGTGGGACGCCTCGGACTCAGCGCCGTCGAGCGCACCCTTGCCGATCGCAGGCGAGGTGCTGGATGAAGCCACGCCGTCACCCCCAGCCCAGTCGTACGTCTGGTACGTGGGCCGTGAGCCCAGATAAGCGCTGTACGCGGCACGAGCCTCCTCGTCCTCGGCGTCCTGGCGCTTCTTGCGGACCCAGCAGGTGCGCAGCACGGCAATGAGCGTCAGGAAGCCTATGGCTCCGACCTGGAGTCAGCGAGCCCCTCGAGGTACTCACGACACCGCCGAGGATGCGTGAGACGTAGATCGCCTCGTTCTGGTCCCAGTCGCCTTCCGTGTCAGTGGCGTTGGGTACCTGCGGCTCGGAGACGAGGCTGCAGTCAGCAGAGGCGCAAAGGGTGGACGTACATGTTGGCCGGCGGCATGCTCCGCGCAGAGTAGAACGCGACGCTTTCTAGCCCCACAGCGCCATCCGCCTGCAGCGATAGTGTGTGCGCAACTTGCGGATCCAGGCGGTGCAGGTATAGCGTCGTGCGGGCACTGGACGACGCTGTTGTCTTGATCCGCTCGTCCTCGATCGGCGCCTCCCACTTCACGACAAGCTCGCCTCGCTGGGGCCCAACAGTACCTCGCAAGACGACAAGCGAGCTGCCGGCCGGCACGGGTACGAAGACGATCGCGCCGCTCGCCCCCACAATCTCGCCATTATCGCTGTCTGCCGTCAGCCAGTCGCACTAACGAGCGCGCCCTCCGACTCACCTATTCCGCTTCCAAGAGTCCAATCACCACCCCAGTCGAACGCCTCGTTGGCTTTCCCATCCTCGGCGAAGGGAACGCGCGTCATGGGCACGCCATCATCTGCACCTGTGTCGCTGCCAAGGTGTGTGAACACGGTCGCCCCGCTGACGGCGTACGCCGCTGACGTGTGGTCGTCGAATGTCACCTCCACCCGATCGAAAGAGGAGTTCCGCACGTCGACCAGCTGGCCATCCACCCCGCCAGTCGACGGGAGGAGGTGCCCTACGCCGTCGCGCACGCTGATGGCCGAGGCGGGGCTGATGGTGGACCCGGGTGGTGATGGTGGGTCGCGCGCGCCGTACAGCACCACGCCAGTGCCCTCCACCGCGAGCTCCACCGAGGCCCGCGCGGATCCGTGGGTCGTGTGCACCTCCCGTCCCAGCGTGTCGGACCACTCTGGCTCCCACGCGCCGTGGAAGCGTAGGAGGGGGCTCGCGTCGTCAATGTCGAAGGAGAGGGGGATGAGGGGGATGTCGGAGTGCGCAGGTGCAAGGGATCGTGTGTCGGCCGGACCTCCACTCAGGCTGGCCGCAGCAGCAGCCCCCGACACGGCGGACCCCAGCAGGGCAAGGATCGCGCGCACATGCCGCATCCGTGGTGTGCTTGGGCCGTTTCGTTCGTGTCCAGCGATGCGCTCAATCTTGTGTGGTGTGGAGTGATATGGAGAGAGTTGTGCTGCAGATGCACTGGTGCGACCATGTGCCGTGGTCAGCCGGGCCTCGTGCGCAGCAAGCACCGGGGGCGCCTAGAGGGCAACTGCGCCTGTGTGAGAGAGAAACACGGAGCCAGCTGAGGTACATGCCTACGCACTCTGATGCATCTGCGGCGGCCGGCCCGGGAGGGAGGGGAACGACGTTTCTTGCGCGCCCCACCTTGACTGCGAGAAAAGGCTCTTGGCTGCGGTAGAGGTCGGTCACCTGCCTGCACGCACCTGACACTGTGTGGCCCGATGCTGTCATCCGACAGCCCTCGGTAAGTGAGACGAGGCACGGCGAAGGCGGGGTGTATTAAGGCCTCGTCTCTGCGATCGACCATTGTCTGCCCCCTTGCCAAGGGAAAAGGTGCTGGCAGAGCGTGACGCGGCAGGCAGTGCAGGCAGGCAGACAGGCAGGGCGATGAGGGGTGGGGCCAATCGAGTCCCCACAGTTAACCAAGCATACCCCACACCTGGAGAGGAGCGGATAAGCACGGCAGACGGGCCCCCACTCGAGCGGCTGCCAAGATGTTTGGCGAAGTTAACGCCTGGTCTGGGATTGGGCGGGGCACGCCGCCGACTTTCCCGGGCACACCACCAGGTCGTGTGTCCAGGCTAGGCTTCCGCATACTTCTCAGATCTGAGGTGCGAAGAAGTAGTGGTACATACAAGATGGCACGGGTGCTGAGGTTTCAGAATGTGCGCCCTAGATACATAGCTCGGCCTCGACGGTGAGGCTTGGGCCAAAGCGTCCCCGCTGCCTGACCGCATAACTGACGTCGGCGGCGGTGTCGCACTAGCAGTTGTGGGGTGACAACCGCCGAGCGCTATGCTCGGAAGGTGTTCCAAGCGAGCTGGACTCTGGCCAGCCTGGCCCACTATGGACTGATGGGGTGACAACCCACTAACCGAGGCAGGCCGCGGCACGGTGCCGTGCCAGATCGCACAAAGCCCAGACACTTGTCATTACAATACACACAACGCGAAGTCTAACTGTCCTAACACTATGCAGAGCGATGGCGCCGCTAGCCAGCGGGCGCTGTCGGGGGCGTGGGGAGGGGGCGCCTCGTTTTCGGTGGTGAGATCAACGGTACGTCGTTCTCCAGAGCAGGTTGCACAGGCTGGGAGGGGCTTGCCTCCGGAGGTGGACCAGCCTCACCCTCAACACGGGGCTGGCCGGGACCGAGCCGCTCAAACGTCCCAGTGACGTACGGGTGCTTGTAGTCGGCCAGGGCGGCGGGTGAGGCCTTAGCAGGCGGGGGCTGGACATGGGGTAGCTTGAAGAACCCACTTGTCGGTCCTGCGAACCCTGGACTGAGGGGTGGCGGGGAGGGAGTGAGGCCGTCGCTCGACGATCCTGCGCCTGGCATCGCGTCTGGACGGACACGAGTGGACCACTGGGGGTTGTACGACGGCGGGAGCGCGCGGAGGTGCCTCGAGGACGACGAAGAGTGGATCGAGCCGGCATCCACCTCCTGCATGTAGGGGGAGGTGCGGTAGTCCGGGTCATTCCGCTCCTCCACGGCCCCGGCACGGCGCCGGCGTCGTATGCAGAAGAACGCCAGAAGGGCAGCCAGGATGAGTGCCCCGAGCACTCCTCCAACCTGTTGTCAGTCGTGGTAGAACCGAGCACTCACTACGCCGCCTACGATCTTGCCGACAGGGCTCTTCGTTCCATTCGTACCGGCCGAGGCCCCATGGGATGTTGAAGCCCTGCGGTCAGCGTCACCAGCGGTGGACGCACTCCTTCGGCCATGCCGAGTAGTAGGTGAGCATGTGCAGCCCAATGTCGGTGACGTTATGCAGCTCGTTGCTCATCGTCTGGATCGTGAGGTTGTACACGACGTCGGGGTTGAGGTACTTGGCATACAGGACGGCAGGGGCGGACCAAGCACAAGTTGCGTTGAAGTACCAGCCTTCCGTGGGGAAGTAGGGAGGCTGGGGGTTCCACTTCACGATCGCTTCACCACGGTCCGGCCCCACGGTTCCATTAACGAAGACGAACGACGTGCCCGGGGGTATCGGGATCAAGACGGTTGAGGAGTTGCCTGCCACGAGCTCCGTGACAATAGCCGGGCCATCTGGATGTCAGACTGCCGTTCTGCATCCCCAGAGGGCAAGCTCACTATTCACGGCGGTCCTGCGGTTCTCCGGACGCCACCGCGACGATTCGCTGTCGGTGACAATGAAGCGGGGGTTGGGACGTTGATTCACGACGAACTCTTCATAGACCACAGGTACCTGCTCCCAGGACGACCTGGCGTGAGCCTCGTCCTGCAACTGCTCGCCGGAAACTTACGCATTCGACAGCATTTGGGCTCTGATGGTCACCCCGTCTACTTGGTACGTGCGTGCCGGATCCATCGGCATCATTCGAATGGTGCGCATCCCCCACTTGAACGAGTTCAAGTCCAAGGACAACAGCGTCCCGGGCGCCTGCGCTGGCGCCTTGGTGTCGGAGCTGTTGTCCCAAGCGGACTTGTCGACGCTGTACTCGAGCTCTGTGACTGAGCTTGGCGTGTCCGGCTTCCGCGAACCCCTGATGCGGACCTCCGTTGCCTCGGCGATCACGTCAAGGCGCGGCCGTTGCGCAGCGGGATCTTGAGGCGGTTGCACGATGTGGTACGAGTCACCCCAGCCGACCAGACCTGTGTAGTTGGACGGCGAGGTCCACGGGGTAAAGGGTGCGGCGGAACTGATGTACAGGTTGGTGAAGTTGGTGGCCCATGGTGGGTGGACGCGAGGGATGCCCCATTTCAGCAGCGGAGAGATGTCGGTGAGGTTGTACTCGAACGAGAAGTAGTGGTACTGGGCACATGAAGGCTGAGCGAGAAGGATCAAGGCGAGGACGAGGGCGAGGAGCTGTATATGAGTTGGAAGGAGGCGAGGAGGTCGAGGGCGTGGGGGTGTGAAGGCAACCATGATCCTGACACGGCTCAGAACGGTAGATTGCCAGTCACACCTGGGTAGGGAGTAGCTCGGGTCGAGCTGAGATGATGGGCAAGACATGATGGAGATCAGTCCTGCGCACAGCATCAAGAGGGCTTCGAGGCGGGCTGCATCGGGCCTGACAAGGAAAGTTGGAGTGGGCGCGAGCGGGCATCAGCAAACAGCGAGCGGAGGCATCGACAGAGCCAAGATCCCGGTCCGAGGTACAGGTGTAGATCATCCATTCCAGGGTATGCTGACGTTGGACTGGGCCCACCCACCCATGCCGCCCAGCGGGTTCGCTGCCTTGTTCGCATCCGAGTTGGCGCCAGCAATCTGGCTGTCGATGAATGGCTCCTCTTAGCCCCCGAGCCTGGCACCCTTTGAGCCTGGGCCTGGTCTCTCCACCCAAGAACGTACATATTGCGGGCACGAGAGAATAGCCGCTGCTGATCGGTTGCCCGGTCCTCTCCTTCCCACCAATCTTGTAATCTGCGGAGCGGTGCCGAGAACCATAGGCCTGAGCATTCAGCGGCTGGCGCCGACCATGTGTCCGTAATGAAAGTGTTCAGATCAGTGCAGGTTCCTTCTGGCATAGCCAACCAACATGCGACTGATCTACACGTTGGCATGGGCAGGTGAGTGCCAGCTAGCGCCCAACTCTGACGCCCAGCTCTGGCTGACCATGCGCTCTCCACAGTGCTCGGCGTACATGAAGGGCTGAGCGTTCTCCAGTCAGCGGCGCGGGCGCTGAGAGAGGCCCGGACCCTCAAGCGTGGGATGCCATGGGACCTCGGGGTGTGCGAACCGCGCTGCATCGAAGGGGACGGCCTGTGGGACGACTGTCTCATTGTGGTCGACGTGCACAAGTGTCTGCAGCACTGCTATGTGAGTCTGGCCCAGACCAAGCTGACCAGGACAGAAGTGGGAGGAGCTGGCAGACTGCTTCCACTGCAACCAAGAGACCCTGCGCAAAGACTACCGTGTCTACGAACTGCAGCTCGGGGAGGTGTGCGTCAAGTTCCTCCGGAACCCAGAGGGCGACGTGTCCTGGCTGAACGGAGACGGGCAGGCGAACAGGGAGCTCTTCACATTCGGGCAGGCCCCAACCCAGACGGCCACGGCCAACTCGACAGGCCCACCCCCGAAGACAATCACTGCCAGCCAAGTTTCGTGAGTGATACAAGGAGTGGGGCTGACATCAGAAGCGCTGTACAGACCTCCATAGCGGAGACTGTTACGTCGGAGGGAGCAGGGCGACGGGATTCCAGCTTAGGCCTGCTGGTATTAGCAGCATGTTGTGGCGTGATAGGTGGTAGCTTGCACTTCTGACATATCTATAGTTCTTGTTGTACATGTATGGTATGGCAGGCTCCTCAACTGTCCATCTCGAACCCTCATCGAAATCTGAGAGCCCGACTCCTCATCAGAAGCGTCCGTGGCAACACCACTCCCCTGTGGTCGTCTACCACGTCGGCCGCCCCTTCTCGTTCAACCGCGCCATCGAGATCGGCGACAGCGGCTCGGGGCTCCACTCCGGGTTGTAAGCTGGGGGCAGGAGCGCCTCGTCGTCGATCTCGAATGGCCTTCGTGGTCCAGAACTCTCCTCGATCCGCTGGATGGTGCGGATCGCCCGCTTCTGCCTCCACACGCAGAAGTAGAACACCAGTGCCCCGAGCACCAGGCATCCGACCACCCCGCCGATCTCACGTCAGCTGCGCACTGCAGACACTCACGACACCGCCGACGATCACCCCCACATTCGGCCTCGATGGTGGGGGGCGTGGACCTTGGCCGTTCGGCAGGGTCGGCCGAGGAGGGGATGGGCTTGCACCTGGCTGCCCACTGCCTATGTTTGTAGGTGCCGTTGGATATGGCGCATGCGCCATGGACGTCACTGTCTGTCCTGCCCCAGATGCGGTGAATGCCAACGGTGCGCGGGTTACAGACGCCACCGTCTGTCTCGCCGGGGCCGCCGTGGACGCCAAGGGCTCTGCGGCGACCGGGGGTCTTGCGGCGGTAGGTTGCTTTGTCCCGACAGGCGGTCCGGTGATGACAAGGGTGGTGACTTGCGCGCCTGCCGTCGTTGTTCTGCCATTAGCCTGCTGCTGCTCCTTGTTACTCACGGCCGGACGCCGCTGGACCGCCAGTCGTCCAGCGCACTGAGAGCGCTCGAGAGCAGCTCGCTTGCGCTTGCATCCATTTGAGTGCGTGAAACAAACAGGGGCGAGACGAGCTGGCTCGCCACCAACAGATGCTTATCAGTCGTGCTCGACTTGTCCAACAGGTTAGGCAAGCTCGGTGTGCATCGCCTAGCTTCAGGTCCGGAATGCGGGCGGGGCGGCTGTTCCTGGCCGTCGGAGGCGGGTGGCTGGGCGGCGGTGAACCAAGGAGGGCGTCACAGGTTGGCCTGCGTCAAGTGACCCCTCGGCTGCTCCGAGATCCGACACCACACCAGACCATTGGGCGGTGTTGCGTTCCCAGTCCACATGACCTGAGATGTCCCAGGAACGGCCCGAAGCATAACCAGCCCAAGCCCGATCCCTGCCCTCTCAAACAACCTTGGTTTGCTTGCCTGGGTGAGCATCCAAGGGCTTTATCAGGTTGAGCAGCCCATGCAGCTCGTCTCCTCTACGTCACAGTCTCGGCCACTATGTGTAGAACGAAAAATACAGCAGCACACGTGTGGCCATTTTAAACCTTGTTGCATCTCTCGCATACGAAGGCCGGTGTTAGGTTCCGAAATGACTGCTGTCGCTCAGCAGTGAAGGGCAGGATTACGCCTTGGGCAACCTGCAGCGGCTACTGTTAGGTCTCTATCCTGCCCCAAAGCACGTCTGGGAAGACTCACCTTTGGCAACCCTCTTGCAATCCCAAGGCTCAAGGCGACATGGCGTTGTTGCCCGCCCGATCCCCTGCGGCTTGGGAAGCAGAGGAGCTGTGGAGGAACTCGATAAACCTCTCCACATTCCCCAGCCCGTCCTTCATTCTGTTCTTGAAATTATCGCGTCTTCCACGGATCCACTCGCGAAGCTGGTAGTCGGCCTCGGATTGGCGGGATGCGATGATGTTTCGGTGTTCGGATAGCTCCGTCTGCTGTTCCTTGGCATTCCACAGCCTTGCGAGGACGGCCTCGATGTTCCCATTTGCCGCATGAAACGAAGCTGTCGCATCGACCAAGGCGCTGAATCCCCGGCTGTGGGTTTGGGATCCCTGGCCGCTGCCGACACCGTTGAGACGGTTGATCCCTTCGTACAGTGCCCCGGGAACCCACTGGAGGGAACCGATGAGCCGGTCTACGTCCGCGTGGCCGCCTTCGAGAAACATGTGGAGACTCCACTCGGCGTTTTCGGCGACCTGGCTCAGATCGTGGGAGGTCTGTTCGACAGTGGAGATTGTTTCATACACTGAGTCCGACGTCTGTCGGGCGACATGGGGAACGGTGCGTCCGGCTTGGCCATCGCGCCCTTGGACAGCGGTGTCGCGCGACAGGTGAAGAGCTGTAGCGTCGTCGCGCTTGGCGACGTGGGCGACGGTATCCGAAGACTCGAGCCCTCGAGGCACCGCGATAGGGCTAGCGATAGCAGTCGAGAGTAGGATAGGGAGGAGGCCGAAGATCTTCATGATTGAGAGGAGATGTGAGGTGGCGGTAGTTGAGGGGTGCGGTCGTAGAGGAAGAGGCCTGCTGCGTTGGCGGAGGTTGTGGTTGGGAAAGATGAAGGCGCAGTGGGTATGTACAGTAGCTTATATAGCCGAAACATCCGTACACCTGCTCCAATGTTGATCCACTGCGAGATGCTCGCCGTTCCCCAAGTCCCTCTGGAGTTGAGGGCAGGTCCTCTGTTGACGCGCGGGGGCGCGTCAGGCGTCTTTAGCGTTTAGCCTCATGCCGAGAACGGGGAGAGTGAGGTGGAGCGTTGCCACAACGACGCTGCTGGCGTCAGGCTGGGTTAGATGCTGTCCATTCCGAGATGTCGCCTTCGACGTGCTGTGTAAGATGTTGATAGATGTGTTGACAGACCGAAATGAGAGTCATATCGGGTGATGCACCAAGGCACGGAAGTGAAACGCCGAGGTACCTATCCATCCGGGATGGCCCTGTGCCAGGCCCCATGAGACGTCTGTCCACGCTTAAGCCTCGGACATTCGTTTCGGGGGAGGCGGTGTCATCGGGGGTCGCTGCGCCGTCAGGTTGGAGACAGCCGCGACGGTACACCTGACCAGTCATGTGGTACTGCGCGTCGAATCTATAGCTCGCCCCGCTCCGCCACGGGGAACGGCGTCCTGCAGCTTGAGGAGGAAGCCCTCAGCGCCATGATACCCAGCTCCTACGAGCCAAGCATCAGCCTGCCTCGCCCCGCCTGGTGATGTTTGGGCCGGCCTCCAACGAAGGCTCGCTCACCATATCGGGGTGCGCCAGACGGCTAGGCCAAGTTGCATGCCCGCATGCATGCATGTAGGAAGTCATTCTCGGGGGCAGGGGTGTCCGACCAGCGACCAGGCCCCCAAGCAAGACTCTGCTGACTTGTTTGTGTAGAGGTCTGCCGAAGCGTCGAGAAGGCGGGCTGCATGGCGTTTGGCAACTCAGCGACGATATGACACCGAGATAGGGCTCAAGCTGTGCTCGGCAATGTGGCCTGAACTGGAAAGTTGACCGCGAGAGGCACCCACCTATGACACAAGATGACCCTTTGCCCTGCGCAATCTAGGTAGGCTCTACAGTATGCATGCGTTCGGGCAACAAGCCGCTGCAATGCAGGGTAGCACACATCTGGGCCCAACATCGCGTAATATCTCGTGTCAGGCCTCGTGCCATATCTACAGACAAGGCGGTGTTATGATCCTAAAGGACTCGAGCGGGGAACCGAAGCATGGCCTCATGGGGGCAGTAGCTACCGTTAAGCATCCGCCTCGCGCAGGAAGACCTACCGTCGACCCCTCCTGCACCCTCACGACTCCCGACGAGAACGCGTCGCGCCCGCCTCGTACCGTCCGGCATTGGAACCAGAGAGGCGTCGCGGAGGAGCTTCGTGTGCCTCCTCAGGTGTTCCTGCCCGTGACTCATGGCATTCTTGAACGCCTCGCGGCGGTCATGGAATGAGTGGTGCTCCCGCGCTGATACCGCGCGCTGGTCATCGGATCTGCTGGGACCTCCCTTTCGGATGACGCCTCTTGGTGACCCATCGGCCATCTTGCTACCTCTGCAGGTCACCACCGACTCCGCCCCGCAGATTGCCAGTCTCTGTTCCTGGCTATGGACCCAGCTGTGGACCCAGCTGTGGGGAATCGCAGAGCCCACCGACGAACAGTTTCAAAGTTGCAATGGCCCCAGAGGTGGTTCTCCGCCGGAAACACCTAACGCTGCGCCAAGCCGTTCGGTGGCTTTGCCCAGAAGACCTTGCATGGTCCCCGGGGTCGTGCCTCCCGGTTCAATTGCAGAACTGAGTGAGACGCAGTCTGGTGACATGGTTCTCAGTGTACCAGTCTCGGCTGGAGCTAAGTCTGACCACAACCGCAGAAGGGTCGCTTGCCGACAGCCCGTGTCAAGGAGTACATTGTTTATCGGCGTATACGGAAGAAGTGACCGCAGCGGATCTTGGCGCGACTGCCGAGCCTCAGACATCTGCGTTGTGTCAACCCTCAGCCGGGAGCGCCCAAGAGCGACACATACCTTGTCGTCGCTGCCCAGTTATGAAAAAGCGGAGGCTGCTTGCTTGGCGCCGTGGTAGTAATAGTTTCGGTCGTCGAGGATGCCCTGGAAACGCCCAGCTTCCTCTTCAATGGCGTTCTTGGCGGATTCGGCCAGCCCGTGCACGCTCCCTATCCACCCGGCCGTCGCCTTGTGGTCCATCTCGCCATAGTATTCGCCTTCCCGGACTTTGTCGACCAGCCGGTCAACCGCCTCAGCTGACCTCCCACCTCCAGCCTTACGAATGCGCTCAGCCTGGGCCCTAATCTCAACCACAGAGGCGGTATAGCAGCTCCGCCATGCCTCTGCGTCGAAGTCGCCAGACTGTTCCATCGACCCTCCCTGCTTCTGATCCCCGGCGAGCGACTGCGCCTCCGCCGAGAGGATCTGGACAGCGTCGTCGATTCTGCCGCGGCTCTCGCGCAGTTGCGCGATCTGTCCCCAGAGGTTGCTCATGTATTGCCGTTTCATCTGGTGCAGCTCAGCGGCTCGGTTGTCGTGGTCTTTGGGGATGGCGAGGTCGCGCCTGGACGGGGGGTCTATCGGGTGCGCCCACGCCGTGATGAGCAGTACGGGGAGAAAAGCGACGACCTTCATGGTTGGGTTGAGTGACGGCTGTGTGGCGAAGCGGATGAGAGTTGGCGGCGGCTTGGTGAAGAGAGTGAGGGCGGCCTGATGTTTTAAGTAGGTGATCTGCTGTCAATACGGGAGCTGGGCCAACGCCAAGCGGTGTACGAGGCTACCCCAGTTTCCAAGATGCTCGACGAGCACCACTCCGCCAACAGTTCCGTTGGAGAGGATGACAACAGCATCATTGGGCGGAGAACTTCAGTCCATCGTCGGCGACAGGAAAGCACCGTTGATGCCGAGATCTGCTACGCCCGGGCCGATAGCCGACCAGATAGGGTGCAAGCGCGGCCCATCTGACAGCAGAGAGCGATGAGCTGCACATGGTGGGGCGGTGTGATGCCGAAACAGCTGCCCGCAAGGCACCCGATCAAACCAACCTTAATCCCTTGTGGTATAACAAGGCTCTCAGACTTCAGGAGTGATACCACAACGCGCGTTGCTGTGAGGAGACACGATCTCTACAGTAAGCAGACGTGCAGATGTCCCGAAGCACCGACTTCCGGTGGAAGTGCTTAATCTCTCCCCCTAGGCTATAATCTTTGGCGGTGAGCGTCCGCCCAACGGATGAGCTTCCAGGAGCATCCTCCTCATATAACCTTTCGGGGGGAAGCGAGTAGAGAGATGCGCGTCTTGGCTGCTCCAGTTGCGTTGCAACTCACACAACACGACCACGCCTGGTTGCCTCTTGGCTCTAACCAGTACTGGCCTGCTCCATTGGACGCTGCTGTGCCGCTGCTGTGCCCAGAGCTCGCCCCCTCCGAGCGACATGAAGGGCGCTTCTACACATCTCTGGGCTACTTCTGCATCATACGTACATGTGGATCGGATTCAGTTCTTCTCTGTTTACTCTGCAGGACGAAGGGTTACATGGGCTGGGAGCTCTACCAGGCGCAGCCTCTGGTCCCCGACGTCTAACCTGTCAGCTCATTGTCCTTGCAACAGTCAAAGAACTTCAACTGAGAAGTGCTCACCGTACCAACCCCTCCAGCTTGATTGCATCACCCGCGGCCAGTCTCGGCGTCTAGGTCCGCAATCCGCTGAGCCTCCTGTCGGAGCCAGTTGATGTGGCCCCAGACGTGGTCGTTCGCGCGGTCAAGAGGGCGCCGAACCCGATCATGCAGCTCGAAGGCGTTGGTGTTCCACACGCCGCCAAACTGGTTGATAGCGTCCTGGACCGCCCCGGCGGCATCGTTGCTGCCCACATCCCAAAGAACTCCGAGTAAACCTCGGAGGTCATTCGCCACCTCCCCGAGCCGCGCTTCCACCCACTGGGGGTTGACACCCTTGGCAAGCTCCCCGATGTATCCGAGGGCCAGGTCTCGAAGCCGTGGGAGGTTGCCGCTCACGCCCTGGAGCCGGTCGGCCCTGTACCAAAGGTCACTGGCGTTCACGTCCCACTGCGGGTTCCGCCGAACGGCACCCTCCTCGGCCTGGTCGGACCGGCTTCCGAGGTGCGGGACAGGGGGAGAAGCCACGTCACGCCGGGATGACGCGCCACGCGTCTCGAGGTCCGCAGTCTGGTCGAGGGGGCGTGCCGATACCAGGTGGAGTAGGAGGAGCGGGAGGAGGCTGAAGAGCTTCATGTCGGGTTTTGCTGGCGGGCTGAGAAGTGAACGGCAGGGATGAGATGATCGCGGGGGAAGGAAAATCAGATGGGCTGCTCTCCTTAAGTAGGCCAGAAGTTGTGGAGCGTTTTGGTGACGTGTCGAGGTGTGTGGGTGGCTTCGGTCGACCCCGTAGGCCACCTCTCGCGTCCTGTGCACAGCACACTATCGGGTCTCACGTCCTCACAGCATCAGCAAGTGGAGCAATCGCCGAGTGTGCTGTCCCAAAGGGGCAGGCAATCACCTTCTGGCGAGAGGGCCTTGGTGCTGGGCACGCACCTCATCCCGAGATCAGTTGGTTGCAGTTACGGAGTGAGTATCATTGTTCCGAGGAAAGCGGAACTCGTCCAGGGAGCGTCTAGTCACATGCATGAGGAAACAGGGGCTGAAGCACACCAAGAGGTGACGGTATGAGGTGCGAAGTGGGCCATAACGGAGGTGAGGAGGGTAGAGAGCCCGTGTACTGCATGGGAAGTGGTAGTCATCGAAGTGTCGAGCACGTGCCACGGCGTGTTTCCCCCCTGTGATTAGGAAATGGACTAACCTGTCCGGCTGCTATCGCTGCATGCCCCACCATGCCTAACGGCGCTGCTCTTCTCGGTGGGGAGCGGGCTCGTCCTGCAGGGCTGGTCAGCCCTTGCATCTCCATGGCCCCGACGATGGTGCTCTCCGATCGGCTAGGGAGCATTCCTGGAACGTCGGCCGAAGCCTACTGTAAGCTGATGGGCTTAATGCGTATCTGTGTCCGTGTCCTTGACAACCTTACCTTGCCAGAAGGGGTATCACCTGTCGTGTGCGTTTCATGTGCTTCTCTCGGCACCAGGTGTGAACAACGTTCCGCACTTGGAGCTCAGAACTAGCTTACTCGCACAGCAATGGCTCCACCCCCTGCATAATCGTTTCAGCAGTAAGCGTCAGTAAGCCGGTCACATCTCAAGCGGAGCTGCTGGCACAGCTACATGTACAGCTGAGCTGCGGCGCGGATCAGCTGGTGAGCTGGTGAGGGATCAACCGACTTCTCTCGCCGTACAAACACTCTACATACATACACACAGAATGTCCTGTCTACTGGTCGGGGTTGATGGCCCGCAACATGCCCTCGGGGTACCCGCCCTGCAGGTTCGGCCCAGCCTTCTCATCGCTCAACGTGGACGTCTTCTCCGACGACCGCCTCGAAGACCCCGTCGTCGAGCTCTTCGTCCCGAAGAGGCCTCGTCGGGCAGGCGGCGCGGCCGCGGCCGCACCGGAAGCACCGAGGGGAGCGCCGCCATGGCTCTCGGGGAGGTAAGGCCGCTTCCAGTCGGGCACGGCGGATGGTGGCGGGGTCGGCGGCCCAGACGTTCCGGTGTGCGCGTGCTTCTCGTTCACAGAACCGAGCAGCGGCGCGTCGCTTTCGCTGTTGGTGCGCGGCGCACTGGGCTCGCGGGGGAACTGGTTTGCCCAGGCGGGGTTGTAGCTCGGCGGAACCGTGGTGTGGGCGTCGCTGTCGACCTGTTGCACGAATGGCGTGAAGCGCGAGTTCTCGATGTTGGCGTCGCGCGCAGCCTCTTCCCGTTCCTTGCGCTTTCTGGGACGCCAGAAGCAGAAGTAGAGGGCCACTGCGGCGATCAGGGCGCCACCCACGACGCCGCCGACAACGCCGCCTGCGATGGCCGCAGTGTTGGGACCGCCAGAGGTCGGGCCGGGGGTGCTATCCTCTCTACCGGTGTCAGCACGGTATGTCTCGCGAACAGGGAACTCACGGAGCCAGACCGTAGAGGTAGGTGATGCTGTGGATGCCGACGTTCCCTTGGTCACCCTGTGCTGGCTGGAGGCTGAGGGTGTACCGCACTGTCGGGTCCAACTCGCGCATGAACAGGATTGTGTCGGTTCCCCAGGAGTTGTTGGCCGAGTAGAACTTCTCAGTGGTGATACTGGGGTCGTTCGAGGCATTGGATGCTGGCCGAGGGTGAGGCGGTGACGGGACGAAGCCTGCTGCCAGTGCGGTCCGACCTCGCCCTGTTGAACCGTTGACGATCACGAACGAGACCCCTTCCGGGACCTGGATGTCGCATCTGGTCTCTGGGTGGGGGGACAGGGCCTGCCAGTAGTCCTCGGGTCCAGAGTCTTTTGATGGGCTTGATGCGGCAACGGTGGATACAGCTGTCGGTGCATCGGTGGCAGTGGGAGATGCTGTTACGGGGCCACCCATTGCCGTTTCCATCTCGGGCGCCACACCCTTGATCGTCATCCAGTGCTTGGTTGTGCCGTCTGTGGAGTTCACCCACCCATAGCGCGGGTTGAAAGCTCCGTCGATGATGAAGTACTCTGTGTCTCGCGGTATTTGGTCGGCGGAGGAGCTGGTGTCAGCTTCCACACGCGACGAACAACACGGGGCTGCTCCAGCGCAGCCTGTGTCTGGGCCTCGCATCAACCAGACAACTCACTAGTTGGTAGCGACGCGCGTGGTGAAGCCGATGGCATCGATGATAAACACCCCGTCGCTCGCAGCGGGCATCACTTGGATCGACGAGACATTGCCGGGGAGGTCGACGCTGATAGCAGAGCCATTGCGCCCGGGGGAGTGGACACCAGTAGTCGGCGCGGACTTGTTGACGAGAAGCTCAAAGATCGGGCCCCCATCTGGCGGTGAGGGGGTGAGCCCACCGTATACTCGGAAGTCGCTGCCGACGAAGGGATAGGCGGTGAGGGAGGGGGAGTCGCCAGCGCCCTGCAGCTGAGGGGGCAGTTGGGCGGTATCGAGAACGCGTTGGGAGGCGCCCCAGCCTACCTGGCCGCGAGAGGGGTTGGTCACGCCGCCGAAGGCCGCCTTCCATGCCTCGTGCCAGTCGAACAGCGGCGAGATGGGGTCGACCGTGAACGAGATGGGCTGCCATCTGGGCTCGGCGGCAAAAGCAGTGGCGACCAGCGCGAGCGCCGCGACGCACGCCTGGGACGGCGGTCCGGGCCTCATGACGAGGGTGCTCGCTGGCGATGGCGAGGGTGCTGATGGAAAAGTCTGTAGAGGTGCAATGGAGTGAGAGGGAGTGGGAGGCGCCAAGAACAGGCATCGACTGGAGGAACTGGTGCAATGCGGACTCAGGGTGATTCAAGAACTGGTCCGCCGGAAGAGGGTCGATTCCTTGTCCACTGGAGCATGCGGACATTCCGGCGGGTCCTTTGTGCGGCCACGCTGTTGTTGGGTCAGGCAGATCGGACTACTGAGGGTAGAGGATGGGAGCGCGTACACACGCCAAGCACAGCCCACCAGCCTAACGCGTGTCAGCTGATCTCATTCCGTCTCTATGCTCCAACCTCCGTCCAAGCTCCGAGCTTTCCTTGCTCTCTGCTCGTGCAGCATGCGCATCCTGAACAGCTTAAATTGCGCAGCTTGGGTCGCCTTCCTGAACATTCAAGCTTTCAAAGACTACTGAACAGTAGTCCTGCCTGAAAAGGCAATTGTGTCTGGAGCCACCCTGGTGGTGCGCAGAATGCTGTGCCTCGGCCCTTCGGCCTGCAACTTGAATTCCGCGCGTCGAGCTTTGATGCAGACTTCCTGTCACTCCTCGCCACTACTGCATCCTTCTTCACCACAATACTCGCCATGTTTGCACTACTGCTCGTCGCGGGCGTGGCAGTAGCCGAGCGCATCTTCGTCCCCTTCGAGCTCACGATCTCGGACCAGTCGCCGCTCGTCTCGTACACCCCAGCAGGCCCCGGAGGATGGAACTCGTCCTTCAGCAAGTCCGCGTGGGGAAGCTACACACAAGGCCTGGCGGGCAGGGGCCAGTCGCGGCACTCGGTCAACACCACTGCCTGGGTGCCGGTCGCGCGGCCCGCGATCTCCATCGGCATGTCGGCGTCGGACATCATCATCATGGGCGATGTCAACGGCTCGCCGCCGGCCGACAACGCCATCGCCGCGACGGTCACCGAGTACCCCATGCATGAGGTGGGAACGGGCCCAGCTGGGGGCGATGGGAGCAACACCACCGAGGTCCCTGCGTCCCAGGGCCTAAAGCTCTCGTCTGGCCAACTAGCGCGTGTGAGCGGCCTCGACATCGAGAAGCCTCTCTTGGTCGAGTTCACCATCACGGACGCCGCGCCAAGCGTGTACAATGTTCGCAGCTTTATCGTCAGGACGGCTCTCTGGAGTGACACGTGAGTGAATCCTTGCTTCGTGTGTACTCCCTGCTGACATTACGCAGCGACGGTATTACCAACGTGCCGCAAAGGACCAAGACGTTCGTCGTGAACGGCCATCCCAACCCGGACTTCAAGGTCGACGCGTCAGCTTGGAACGTTAGCACCACGACCATCTACGACGACGGTGGGTGGGGTAGCGAGCAGTGCTGATGCAAGACACGGCCCGCAACGTGACCGAGCTGGCATGTCCGATGGGTGATGGCGAGGCCGCTGTGACCTTTAACGTCCCTTCCAACACGTCCTTCATCCTCATCAACGGCACCGTGGGCCCCGACAGGGGCTTCCCAACCTACCGCTGGGATCCGAAGCCCCCTGGTGCCCAGTCTAGCGAGTGGAAGGGTGGGAATGCCGACCGCCCCTGGGTGTCGGGACAGCCGCTGTACGCACAACGGCTGGACCCGGACGTCAACTACTCTCTCGCGATCACGCAGTCGCCGCTGGGCAGTGTATATCTCGACACGGTAACCTTCTACAGCGCCAACGGGTAAGCGAGTGCCGCAGTCTTCCGCTGACTACAGAACCAGCCCGTCGCCCGGCCCCGGCCCCGCTAGTGGCAGCAGCGCGCCCGTCGGCGCGATCGTTGGCGGTGTGGTGAGTGCAGCCCTTCATCTCGGGAGGCGATTGTTCCCCGGCTCAGAGAGGGCGTCACGGCGCGACTCGGCGGCGAGCGGGAGGCGAGGAGTGATGTACCCGCGAGTGCCAGCAGCGCTCAAGGCTAGTCAACGGGGAGCGCGGGGCCAGGTGACAATGACAGCCAAATGGCAGATGGCCCTCCAATCTTGGTTTGTCTGCACCTGGCCAGCGTCACTGCAGGTCGCCTCGCAGCCTACTGCGGTAGGGCAGGGATGGGGTGGAGGTGCTGGAGACGTTCACATCATATCACTCCTTGGCTAACATCAGGTCGGCGGTGTAGGCGGCGCTCTTATCCTGGTCCTCGCCTTCTACTTCTGCGTCTGGAAGCCTCGCAAGCGACGCGAGAGGGAGGAGGAGGACGCCCTTGGTCGTGAGAACGCAGGCTTCGTCCCCTTCGGGAGTACAGACGAAGCCCGAGTGCAGCCGCCCGTTCAGGAGACGGATGCGGGCACCGTCACCCTGCCACCGGCATACAACCCGGAGTGGAGCACTGCGGGCAGCCTCCCCGCGACGTCGGGCTCGTATCTCACCAACTCGGAGAAGTCGCTCACACCGTCTGGTCCCAACTCCGCGACGAGTGCACTCACCCCTCTGGCACCGTGGAAGGAGCCGTACGTCACCGGGACGTATGGGCAGCCGGGGGCCCAGCCGCTGAGTGCTGTGACCCCAGACACCGGCGGTCGACCGCCTTTCTACGCCCTACCCCCTGGAGCATCGCCCGCCCAACCACCGTCCTCCACCGATGGGACGACAACGACCGTGTCCGAGAAGCCCTGGGGACAGTGAGACGCGGAAGAGCATAGAGCAGATCAGGGAGACAGTGTATGTACTCGATGATGTATCCTTACCTCACTGACTCGTTGACACGCCGCACCTCAGCCCTCCTACCATTTCCGCTGACGGCCACCTGTGTGGCGCTGGCGTCAAGCACGACGCAGGCCTTTGGCACCCGGTGCGGTGTCCGTACCCCTAGCGAGAGCCTGGTGGTGATCCCGGTACGCCAGCCCCAGGATCGACCTCTCCTCCATCCTCCGCAGGAGGTACCGGCCCCCACCGCCCATCCTATCAGCCATGCTCCCGTGGCCAAAATTACATGACATCGTGCACTGCTATATAGATTCTCGGTACCTATAAACCCAATGTGAGGAACGTATCGTCGTGAATATGATCTGCGTGTCTCTTCTCCTCATCCACTCTCCGCGTCGCCATCCATCGCCCCCTCATCTCAAACCCCACCCATCCAGCGAGGTAGGGGTCACAACCCTGCAAAGAGAGCCACAGCCGCGCCGAGGCCCACCCCCACTCCGAGAGGGGCGAGGCGGAGAGCGTCACCCTTGGCCGCGGCTGTTGGCCCGTTCGGCGAGACCCAGTCGCTCTTTGTCGCGTTTGCAGGATACGCCGACACATCTGCGGGGAGGGTGTCCGCACCGTCCGCGCGGATCTCGAAGGGCACCGACCAGGCAAACTGGAGTGGTTGTGTTGCGTCGCCTGTGAGTCAGCGCGCGTTCTCCCACGGCACCACCTCCCCCGACCTCTGGCCACATCCCCCACGTCACCACTTCCCATCCTCCCCTTGTGCCAACTCACCGAGACGGTACGCCACCCCGACCTTGTACCCGGTTCCCGGTTGAACATCATCGGGGTTCTCGCCATAGGCAGGGATCCATTTGATCCAGTACGTCCCTGTCCCAGCTGGCTGCGCCGTTGATCCTGATGTCAGCGCCACTCATTTGGCGGGGCCCTTTGTTCACATAAGCCAGCAAGCTCCCCGGGCCGGGGCCATGCGGTGCCATGCCGCGCAGCGCCGTGAGAAGTACTCACGCATCATCTTCTTGTACACGAAGTACGGCTTGAGCTCGTCGAGCTGCGAGTTGCCGGCCTTCAACAGCTGGGCGTTGTCGTTGGCCAGGACGTAGGAGATGCTCATGGGGCTCACGCCCTCGGGAAGCGAGTACTTGAAGTACGCTGTCCCGTTGTGGGACCACGAGCTGTCGGCAGAGGGGTAGACGACCGCCGCGCCGGTCGTGGGAGTGCCCGCGGTGGGGACCGGGTTCGCGACGGCCGACGTCGCGGCCGTGGCAATCTCACCCTCGTTCGCCGAGTACTGCGGGGCCGGGAGCGCGCGCGCGAGCGCAGCGCACGACAGAACTAGACCGAGGCGCATGGTGAAGTGTGCATTGTCGACGGCGATGGCGCTGGGAAAAGCGGCTTGTCACGCATCTCCTCTACTGGCAGTGATGGGCCCACTCTCCTTGCCTTGTCTTGCCGGCTGTGGCTGCAGGCAGAGCAAAGGCGGGCGCCGCTGGCAAAGTTCAATGCCGGTTGCCCTGGGAAAATGAGAGATCTGGGTGCACGGCCAGCGCGGGCCTGTCGATCGCTGCCCACCGTATCGGAAGCTTAAGGATCCCTGTCCGAGCCCATTGGGCGGTCATGATGGCGGAATGGCACCGCGGATATTATGAGCTGGCGCAGGCGAGCAGAGGGAGAGGTAGACAACCGCCGGCCCTGTGACGTCGGAGGCGCGGGTCCATTGCGCGGAAGTGAGCAAGCACCGACAGAGGAAACCCAGCAGCCAGGGCCTACGGTCGCTCGGTTCCATGCATCATCCACCACCCTGCCGCCCTGCCTTTCTTGGTTGGTCCTGCCCAGCTCATGTCACCGCATGGCAGGTGACCTGGACGTCGTACCTCACTTCAAGCTCGGTACCCGAAAGGGAGGTGACTGCTGCGATCGGGCACGTCCTGTCCAGTCTTATCTATGGCTCCGTGCTCTGTATGTATTCTCCTATCATCATTGAAGGCTCCGTCCAAACTGGAGGTTGTCGGTTGAAGAACCGTAGCTGCGGCCTGGGCCTGGTGGGCGTCGGCAGGGTGGTCCCTCATCCCCTGTCGGGAAACACCTCGAGGTCGCTTCTCTCCACCATGGTGTTGAACGCAGGCGGAGACGCTCTTGTATGTGTGGTATCGGCGTTGCAGCTGGGCTGACAGCTCAAGCTTGCGCTGTTGTATGCAGCTAAGGGCTCTCCGGATCCCCAGTTTGGGGCAACATGTCACCTCCCTACCCTCTGGAGGTTTCTCACGAGGCCATGGTAGATATCAGCAGCCCCGAGCTGAGATCTTGAGCCACCGCAAAGCCCTCACTCTCCCGATCTCCGAGTCGACCCGGAGAGGTGGTGGGGCGCAAGACACGCTCACCCAAGATGTGGCCCGAGTGCTCCACATCAGCGCGGTAGACGCAGTGAGGGGGATTCAGTGGCGACTGTACTCTATCGTTCACAAGGCGATCCTTGACCACCGCCGTCTGCACCCTGCAGCCGCCCAGACTCAACACAACTCAGAACCCTACCCACACTGCTCTACGAGTGGTGTCCTGGGCGAGCCGCCCTTTTCCTCGGACCTGCACATGAAATGAGGCTGACCTCGTCGCCCGGCGATGTCCGTCTCAATTGCGTGGGCCTGGATCGGCGGAGTGGCGGGGTTAGCCTGCATGACAAGCATGACGTGAGAAGCATATTGCCACATGAAGCAGACAAGCGCTCGTTCCTTCATGAATGACGCTCGAGCAGGTATGCGTGCGTACATGAGGAGACTGTGGGAGTGGAGACGGGACAGATGACCATCAAAAGGCAGTGCAAGGCGCTGCACCAGGGGGAAACGGAGACAAAAGAGGGTTTGCCCGTTCGAATCACGCTCAGCGCGTCGCGTGACCTTTACGACACACCCCCGAACTACGAGCGAAGCAACAAGCCTCCACCGGTTCTTTCGGGAACAACAACCACCCCATCTACGTTGGATCTTTTCTGCATCACTCTTCTCTCTGTTCATGATTCACCCTCCCCTCCGACAGCAACCATGAACGTCGACCGCTCCCAGATCCCCATGCTCCAACCCGCTCCGACGCAGCTCGAGGTAGTGCCCGGCTACGCGGTCGGTCACCAAGTGACCCTCATCCTGAAGGAGTCGTTTGTGAGCCACCCTCCCGCTCTGGGCGAGTTCAGCACTGACGGTGCACAGGACAACTTCTCCATCCGTGACCTCGACAACCAGCCCGTCATCAGCGTGAAGAGTCGCTTCGGGTTCGCCCGGAAGAAGGGTGTGTTAGCCTCCCGCTGTTGTTCGGTAGCGACGTCCACCGAGGTGGCGCTGCCCGTCCCCCTGACCTTGCTGATGCCAGACTTTGTCGACAACTACGGCAACACGGTGTTCAGCTTGAAGGGCAAGAAGTACACGTTCCAGGGCTTGGACTCGGGAGGGCGCGAGGTCCTCACCGTCTCCAGCCCAATGGTGACTGGTGAGTGGGAGGGGCGCTGCGGAGAAGCACAGAAGCGTCTGGCCGATCACACTGTGTACTGCGGCTGGATCGGCTTTCAATTGACGCACACGGCAGAACCTCTGCCTCCGCGTCGTCGTTCTATGCTCACCGCAGCGGACACAAAGCTCGACGCTACCTTCGTCAACACGTTCACCCACACCCCAGAGACAGTCACCATCCAGGGGAGATGGCCGGGCGACATCGTCGAGATCTTTTGGCACGGGCACCTCATCGCGCTGATCATGCGGCGGCTTACGAAGCGCGACATACTAGGCCAGAACACGGTGAGTGGCGAGGAGCTGCTAGCCTCTGGTTCCAAGCGAGCCTGTGCTTTCTCAGCTATCATGAGCGCCGCCGAAGCTGACCACAGTACATTGTGACGGTCGCCCCTAACGTCGACCTTTGCCTCATGGCCGCGCTGTGCATCTGTGTCGACGAGCGGCGCGAGGCAACCTGAGCCGAGCGCGCCAGCGCCTGTATCTGGTCCCACAGACGTATGTTGTATCAACTATTAGTGTCACCTCCTGCATCGAACATTGAGCGAGTGCACGCTCAGGCTGGGCGGCCGGAGCTCGTAGAACGCCTGGCACTGAGGGCGACCGTCGCGGCACCTGCGCACAGCAGGAGACATGTGGAGACAGGACCAAGTGCCTGAAGGCAGCGATAACCCTCTCCTCACCCCGGCCCGGGATACAGAGCGCCGGCGGCCGCATCACAGTCACAGCCACCGCTCCGTGCGGAACAGCGGCCTGATCTAGCCGCGCCAGAAGCGCGCATAACCATGGCTTGGACGAGAGCCCGAGCGTCGGCCACCCGGATATACCACATCCGACAATCGATCATCTGATAAGCGACGGCCGACTCTGTCCACCCGACAATTGACCACCTGACCCCACGCCATGACATCGGCGAGACATCCGCACGGTGCACTCGTACACCCGCGTGTATCACCTCGGCTCAGTGCCGACTCACGTAAATAAGTAGCGCGCTGAGATCCCGCTTTCTCCAACCCCACATCTCTGACATCTGCCACCATGACCCAGACACCACTCAACGCACCGATCCCCTCCCGCCCCACCGTGCTTACGAATGCTAACCTCGTCGGCCACGCTGGCGAGGGGCCCTTCGCTGTCCGTGTCGCCGACGGCAAGGTGCAGCGGATCGGCAAGGAGGTGGAGACGGAGGGAGCTGAGGTCGTCGACTTGGCCGGGAAGTGGATCTCGCCTGTGAGTGCTCTGGTGGAGCGAGGTGGTGCAACGAGGGGCAGGCTGTTTGGGCGACGGCAAGCATTCAGTTGAGCACTGAATGCTCGCTTTGCTCAACGCTTGAGCCATGCCGCTCCCACCCCACGCACAGCGACCCGCTCGGCCGACGCCTCGCCATCCTCGCTAACCCCAGGGCCTGATCGACTGGCACACCCACTTCACGATGAACTCGGTCGCCTCCCGCAGACTCGACCTGTACCACTGCACGAGCGTCGCCGAGGTGCTGCGCCTGGTGAAGGATGCCCTCACGGACCCGCAGTACGACGAGGGCGGGCGGCTCGTGTGCATCAACCTCCGCCTCAGCGCGTGGCCAGACCGCAGCGACCTCACCATCGAGGCACTCGACGCGCTCTCGCCCAAGCCCATTGCCATCATCGCGAACGGGTACCACTCGGGGTTCCTGAACACCCCCGCCCTCGCGATCGGGGGGTACACGGTCGCCGACTTCCCCAACGGGCAGATGGAGGAGGGGCCTGCCTTCGCCATGTGGGGCAAGCTGCAGGAGACCGCCGACGTGAGAGTGCTCGACCAGTGGGTCGCGGACGAGGCGGCCGCCGCGGCCCGTCTCGGCGTGACGGAGGTCGTGGATCTGGAGATGGAGCACAACATCCCCGTGTGGCAGCGCCGTATCGCTGGGGGCTTTGACAAGCTGCGCGTCCACATCGGGTTCTACGCGCCGCACCTCGACGACGCGATCTCGGCGGGCCTCAAGAGCGGCGACGCCGTGCCCGACACACACGGGCTCGTGCTTGTGGGCCCTCACAAGCTCATCACGGACGGCAGTCTCGGTTCGCAGACCGCCTACTGCTGCGACCCCTACCCAGGAACGGACAACCGCGGCCTCTTCGTCTTCACGGAGGACAAGCTGGCCGCTCAGATGGCCAAGGCGACGACCCACGGGCTCAAGCTCGCCGTCCACGCGATCGGAGACGAGGCCATGCACATCACCCTCAAGACGTTCAAGGCCGAGTCTGATGCGGGCCGCCGCGCGCTCGAGGGGTCCACCATCGAACACGCCCAGCTCGTGTCCGAGTCTGACATCCCCACTTTCGCGGAGCTTGGGCTCATTGCGAGTGTGCAGCCCAGACACATGGTGGACGACCGCGAGTTGTGCCACACGTTCTGGCCGGGGCGCGAGGGCCGCACCTTCCCCTTCCGGTGGTTCGTGGACGCGGGTATCCCCATGAAGCTCGGGACGGATTGCCCCGTCGCGCCGCTGCAGCCGTGGGAGGCCATGGCCGTCGCGATCAGCCGTGCTGGGGAGGGGGAGGACACGTTCTGCCCCGAGCACCTGATCGAGCTCGAGGTTGCGTACCGCGCATCTACGCACAACGGGCGGCTGGATATCGTCGAGGGCGACCGTGCGGACCTCGTCGTGCTCGACCGCGACCCGCTTGTGCTTGATGCTGCGGGCCTTCGGCAGATGGTGTCCCGTGGGACCATGCTGGGCGGCAACTGGACGTACAGGGAGTAGAGGAGATGTGATCTCGAGCTATCACAGTGCAGCAACTTGCAAGGGTCCTGTCCCGGTCGCAAAAGTGGCTGTTCGCGCCGGGAGTCGAACTGACGATACCAGTGCCGGATACTCCGGCGACTGACTTCGACCGCGGCGTCCGTCCCGGTGTCTGACCCTCGTGCCTCTCACCGACACTCACAACTGGGTCGCCTGACACTTCTCGTCGCTATAACTGGTTCTTCGACAACTGCCTGTACCTAGTCACCCTCACTGCAGAACCGACAAAGTGCTTGGCAGCAACCAGTGGGCGACAGGCGATTGCTCCCCTCGCACTACGTCCATACCGACCACCCAATCTTCGGCCAAATGTCCATTGATCTGAGGCCTACATCCTAAACACCGCCAATACCGTACTCAGCCTCGGTGTTCACCCCCTTCTGAATCTCGGGCGCGGCAGCACGGCTCAGGCTGCGGCGACCGCCGCCCGACGCCTGGCTACAGTCCACCGCGTAGCCCTGGATGTCGGACCCCCACACGGACCCGCAGTTCCAGCTCCACTGATACGTGAGGGGGTCGAGGTCCATGGCCTTGCTCTGGCACTGGTCGTTGCGGTGGCGCCAGTACAGGGAGAGGGTGCACCCGTTCTCCTCGGGCACGCCGCCGTCGACGGGGAAGCGCTCGAGACGACACGACTTGATGCCCCGCGGCAGTTGGGTGCAGGGTGTCGTGAGGGTGTCGTTGACGTTGAGGGTGTAGGCCGCACCGCCGGACTTTGGGCACCGGGCTTGGGTGTAGCAGGTGATGCGGTAGGACGGGGCGTCATCGGGAAGGCCCGGCCACCAGACCTGGCGCTCAGTGGGGGCGGCGATGGCCGAGACGGCGAGGGCGGTGAGTGCGACGAGGGAGGCGAACATCTGCGTAAGCGGAAGTCGACCTTTGACTCACAGTTGAGATAGAGGGGGTAGCTGGTGACTCTCAAGAGAACGCCGCCGCCTTATATGCTGTTCATCGAGCCCCCCACGCACAATGACCTCCTTGTCCCCAGCGACACCCGTCTCCCGGCAGGCACTAGCCTTCACACCACGCGCTGCGCTGCACAACGCGGCGGCTGGCTTGTAGTTCTGAGAGACATTACGGGAGGGTGAGCGCTCACGGTCCCGAAGAAAGCGAGCTCCGAACCGATGCGCCGCACGGCCTACGCGACGCGAACAATCTCGAACGAATCGCGAGACTCCAGGCCCCGGGAGACGGGAGGGTTGAGACAGAGGACGCGGTCACGGTGACGGCCCTATGCGCTCGAGCTTAACCAGCTTAACACAGGTTAACGCGTGGACAAGGTTGCATTCCGAGTACACGACGCTCGTGTCAGGTGTCCGCGCCCGGTAAATCGTACCAGCGACTGGTTGCGGGAGTCCGCATATAACTCCCACGGTCTCATGTCGTCAAACCACACTTGCAGAATGTTGCCGTCATGTGGGAGTCGGCCTTGGATACGCGACATTGCGGACCGTGCCTGTGCCTGTGCCGGGCGTTGGAATCCTCTCGACGATCAGAGCAAGACTCCAGCATGCCAGGCGGGAGTGGGGTCTGTCACGCGTCGAATACGTTAGGCGCCCACGTTTCTGAGGGAGGAGTGGGAAGCATTTGGTGGCTTGTGGGTAGAGACTGAGACCAACCAGCCTGTAGGGTGGGGTGGTAGTGGTTGCTGTGGCTGGTTCCGCCGTACCTGGGCGGATGCCATTGCGCTTCACATCGTGCTCCCGTTGCCGTACCATGGTCTGCTAGAGGCCGTACTGCATGCTCACCCTATGCTGTGGTGTGGGCAAGCGCCATCCAACACCGTCTCGAGAAGGCCACGAACGCCTTGTTCAGTACCTGCGATGCCGTTCGAGGTCCAACACACGGGAAGCCCAGACCCTTCGTTCTCGGACATGGATGATGCGCATTATACAGTACATATGTCTAGGCAATGAATGTGAGGCTCTATCTCGTCTGGCTACTTCTGAATCGTTACACGATCAAACTCTCCCCGCTCTCCATCGCTCGCCTCACTCTCTAAGCAGCACTGCACTCCACCTTCCACCCGGCCGCGACCTGCCCCATACCGGGGTAGACGCAGACGCCCTCTGTCCCGACCTCCGCCACGCCAATCTCGCGCTCACAGCTCGCGGTGGCGTAGATGCGAGCGCGACACGCACGCGGCGGGCTGTCGCCTGCGAGGAGGACGCGCATGCTCCCAAAGCCTGGGCCACGCGTGCCGAGGCAGCCGGTACTCGATGTGTTGTAGGCCCCGAAGAGCATCTGGGAGCCGGTGCACGACCGGTCGCCGGTCATGCTCACGCTGAACACGGTCACCGCTTCGGGGGCGAAGGGGCGCTGCGGCTCTTCGACTGAAGGGGAGGGGTTGACGTCCCGCGGATCGAGGTCGTATAGTGGGCGCGCGAGGGCCAAAGGAATGAGGGGGAAGAGGAGGGCGAGGCGCATCTCGGGTTGCGGTGCGGGTCCGCCGTGGGCTAGGCGGCGGACTGTGGCGGTCTGGAAAGATTGGCCGTGGGTCGGTGCAAGCTCAGCGAGCTCGTTCAGAAGTGAGCTCGAGATGTCTCGTCGGTTGGGGCATGTCCATCCTCCCTCAGCAGTTAAGTAAGTCCCCTGCACGCCCCAGCGAGCTCGTTGCGACGCCGAAGGATGTGCGTATCCATATCAGCAACACAGGAATGACGGTCAAGCTCGTGGGTGCCTTATGGCGAGCGAGCTTGTCAGCACCGTTTCGCACTCAAAGTCTCATCGCAACCCGCCGGATCAGAGAACAACTAGCGTGCAGCTGACTTTGATACGAGTCACCCGTGGCAGCGGTACTGTGGTGCTCACGTACATGGCGGATCCAGGGCAGGACATGACTGTTGCTTGAGAGGTGTGGGAACACGGTGAAGAGGCACACTGATGTCATGTGTGCCATGTGCCGACCAGCCATCATTACCTAGTGCTGCCGAGCTGTAGCTGACACCACCCCAGCCACGGGCGGGTGTCGCTGTGCGACAGGGCTTGTCACTCTCCGGAATCACCGGGAGCCTACTGCATGAACAGTCTGGCGCCTGGAGAGAAGCGTTGCTTAGCTTTAAAGCTGGGTTGAGATGTTGCCGGTACCTCGCGTGCCGCCGGCAGTGGCGTGAGGCGCGTGCTGATCTGCGCTGCGATAAGCTGTGCTGTGCACTGGGCGACGTGGAGCGAGATCAGATACAAATGCACTGCATCTCCGCACGGTCGGGATGGCGACATGCGAAGGCTGAGGCTCCTGCAACGACGGGGCGAGCTCAGTGTGTGATACGGGCTCCGAGGCGGTGAGGACATCGTTAGTGAGAGGAGGGGCCGAGTGCGCGCAAGGTGTAAGGCTGCAACGCAGCAGGTGAGTGGGCGATGTGACCATCGCCTCGTGTGTCGTGCGTGAAGCAGGAAACATCGCAGGATCGATCGCCTGCCTCGCCTGGTGCACAATGACGGAGGCCCGAGCGTCTGAGCACCTGGCTCCCGACGCACGCGATGCCGGCAGCAAATCGATCACAATGCACAGAACAAGGCCTTGCACCTCAAGAAACGCCAGTTTGGCGTGTCGGTTCGGCATCTGGGCGCCACCGTGTGCGTGTGCGATGTGCCGAGCTGTGGATCGCACAGGTCCGATGCTGACGGCGGACGCCTTACGTTTCGTACACCAAAGACCGCGGCGCGCGGCGAAACACATCTGTGCGCTGGTGCTATGTTTGGCTGCGGAGAGCGCCAAGCACAGACCACCTGATCACCTGCGACACTCTCCTGTTGGCTCCATTCCCTTCGGGCGCCGGCGGGGGTACCTCAATCGCGCATCGGATGTGGCCGACAGATGGAGACCGAGTCCGAAGTCGACGGAGTCGTGGCCCCGCACGGCCCCAGACGACGTGGGCTTATCTCGCCGGTCTCGCGGAGATGCATTAGCACGGCGAGCGCATTATGGCAACTCCTCGGGGGCTGCATGGCTCCAACATGATGCATGGACGAGCTTCAAAGTTAGAGGAGATGGGCGACGACAATGGTGGTCTGTGCCAGGCACCATACCGCTGGCGGCCGGGCCAGCTGACCGGCGCCCGGCAAGGTGGTGCTCTGTGCAACAACCTCCCAACACCCACCACAAGCCCACTGACACTCACCATGCCGGGCGCGGCTCCATGCCGGCCTCGGCCATGGGGCGACAGCTAGCGGCCATCTCCAGCGCAGCACCGCATCTGCTTCTGTTCTGACATCTTAATCATCCTCTTCATCCCCGTCCGTCCTCCGCCCACCTATATCTCACTCTCCTTACCGTTCACCACAGACATTGCCTCTTCTTCAACTCCGCCCCCCTCCCCCTCCTCTCCTATGGACTCTACTTCCGTGTCCACTTCGCTCAAACACGCCACGCAGGCCTCGACCGACTCGTCGACCACGATGCCAGAGTCTGGGCAAGACTTCACCCTCAAGGTCCGCCCATGGCGCCGCGCCGTCACGCCGTGGGCCGACATCCTCGCACACGAGTACAAGGGCTCCGGCACCGACGAGGACCCACACGTCGTGGCCTGGCTCCCCAATGACCCCGAGAACCCCCAAAACTACGGCCAGGTGTACAAGTGGATCGTCACCATGCTGGGTGCGTGCTAATTTGGGCGACGCAGAAGCAGGAGCCCTCGCTGACAGCAGCTGCGGTCGGCACCCTCGCGGTCGGCTTTGGGTCGTCCATGCTCTCCGCCGCTATTACCAACCTCACGCACGCGTTCCCGGGCCACAACGAGATGCTGTACATCATGAGTGCGTCCCTCGCCACCCCGGCGCCCGCGCCCGTGCCCTCGTGCCGGGCCGCGGGCCGCGATCCGCGATTGGATGCGCCCAAGTCGCTAACCCCAGTCACTGGTATCTTCGTCCTCGGCTTCGTGGTCGGGCCCCTGTTGTGGGCGCCATCATCCGAGATCTTCGGCCGCCGCACCATGTTCGTCTTCACCTACATCCCGTACACGATCTTCAACGCCGCCGTGTGCGGCGCCAAGTCGCTCAACGTCCTCCTGGTGATGCGCTTCTTCGCAGGCACCTTCGGAAGCTCGACCATGACCAACTCGGGGTGAGTTGTCCGCTTGTCGCTGGGCGGTACTAACGAGCAGCGGTGTGATCGCAGACATGTTTGCCGCCAAGGACCGCGGCCTCGCAATGGGTGTCTTCGCGGCCATGCCGTTCCTGGGCCCCGCCATCGGGCCAGTCGCCGGTGGCTTCCTGTCCATGAAGGCCAAGTGGCAGTGGGTCGCTGCGGTCATCGCCTTCTTCTCTGGCGCTCTCACCTTCGCCGGATGCCTCTGGCTCCCCGAGACGTACTCGCCCGTCCTCCTCCGCGCCCGCGCCCGCAAGCTCAAGGCTGCGACGGGCAAGGTCTACCTCTGCGAGCAGGACGTCCGCAAGCCACTCAACACCAAGCAGCTCTTCTTCAACCAGCTTAGAGTCCCTTACATCCTCCTCTTTACCGAGCCCATTGTCCTCTTCGCCTCCCTCTAGTAAGTGCACCACGCTCCACAACTGACAACCAGTATGGCCGTCATCTTCGCCATCCTCTACATGCAGTTCACTGCCTTCCCGTACGTCTTTCAGGGCTACCGCCACTGGTCGCCCGGAATCGCAGCGCTCGCCTTCGTGGGCGTCACCGTCGGCGCGTTCTTCTCGCTCGCCTACATCATCTTCTACGAGAACCCGCGGTACGCTAAGGGCCTCGCCAAGACCGGCTACCTGCCCCCCGAGTCGCGCCTCCCCTCCACCATCCTCGGTGCCAGCCTCCTCCCGTGAGTCCGTCCGCATTCATACCTGACCCCAGCGTTGGTCTGTTCATCTTCGCGTGGACCTGCGTCCCCATCACCATTCACTGGATCGGCTGTATCATCGCCACTGTCCCCTTCGGAGCTGGCACTGTCATGCTCTTCCTTGGAATGTCCAACTACCTTGTTGACGCGTGAGTTGACCAATCCCCACCTATGCTAACTCCGACAGGTATCTGCTCAACGCTGCCTCTGTTCTGGCGGCCGGTACCGTCGTCCGTTCCATCCTCGGTGTTGGTGAGCTACACAGTTTCCCTTCCTTGCTTACACCAGTCTTCCCGCTCTTCACGTACGACATGTACGAGGCTCTTGGCCCCAACTGGGCCGGCACTCTCGTCGCCTGCCTCTCGCTCGTCTTCATCCCATGCCCCATGTAAGCTGGGTCGCTCTGACACCAGCTGACCGCAGTATCCTGTACTACTACGGCCAGCGTATCCGCCGCATGACGAAGCCCGGCCGTGAGGCCGATGACCTCGGCCACATGATGGCCAAGATGATGATGGCGCAGATGGCAGGTGCTGCCGCTGGCGCCGGCGCCGGTGCCGCTGCAGGTGGTGCTGCTCCCGCGCCGGGGCAGGAGAAGACCGAGGAGCTCAACGAGTACGGCAGCACCCGCGCGCCCGCGTCGGACGAGGAGGCTGCCCTCAACGGCAAGCCCCAGCTGTACCGCTCCACCACCGCTGCGACGGTGCGCTCCATTAGGTCGATGGAGGAGCTCGGCGAGCTCGAGTACGCGCCCGTCGCGTACGAGCTCAAGTCGGACGACGGCCACGGCCACCGCTAGTTGCTCCCTCGCCCACCCCCACTTATAGAGTTTGGTTGTTCATCTGTGCCCCCCGCATACCCCTCATTGTCAGGCATCATCATCTGCATTGCCCGCCCCGCTACTGTAGTCGTCTATAGCCAGTACCACTCTGCAGCTTTCTTTGTTATTGTGTCAGCAGGTGGACAGGAGCAGCAACGGTTGAATTGCACTTTGGGTCCTTTTATGAAGGCCCTGTCGATGTCAGGTACGGCAGGCGGTCTGGACGGCTTGGGCGTTGAGCGGGGCGGAGGATTTAGGCGTGACATCACACAACCCTTTGGAATGAAATGCCGTCACATCGTCGATCGCTGAGACACAGTCCTCTCTGTTGTTGTTCGGCTTCGGGTCCGCAGTGCACGAGCATTGTGATCGCCGAGAACAGAGTGGATCCCCGCCGCTGATCCAGAACGCGGTACATGAGGATCGGCGGGGCACAACAGAACCCGAGCCGAAGGGGGAGGAAACCCAGAGAGAGCTGCGGTCCTCGATTGCCGGGGTGGGAAACCTTGACCGCGTTTCATCTGGCCCGCCGGTTCTCCCTCTGCCCGACAACACGGCGGAGTGATGATGGGCCCTGGGAAAGCCTGGCTCCGCAGTCAAACCTTTGCCTGAACCTGAGGAGCGGTAGAGTGGCGTCACTAGTTCTGGGTCAACTGGGTAGAAACTATCCCGCCAAGAATAAACAAGCACTCCGGCGCAGCATGCAGCCAGGTCCTGGGACGCCGGCCTCCTTTGAACGCGTCCGATCGCATCTCGTCTTTCTTGTTTCCATCCACTCCTCCGCTTTCTCATGAGCGCCCAAGAATACTACCAGCAGCCGTCGGGCGCGCCCCCGCCGCCGCAGAACGCGTACCAGCCCAACCAGTATGCGTTCAACGCGCCGACGGGCGGCCAGGGCACCGACTACTCCATGAAGCAGTCGCAGCCGTACGCCAACAGCTACCCCCCGCCTGCCGGCCCGCCGCAGGGCCAGCCGGGCCAGCCCCAGTACGGCCAGGACCCCGAGTACGGAGGCGGCAACAAGTTTGGGGACACGGCGCCGTTCTCGCAGGCGACTGAGAAGACAGGCGCGCGCTTCCGGCCGAAGTCGCGCCTACGCGACCCCATCTTCCTCTTCCTGTTTATCGCGGCCATCGCCGGCTGGATCGTGCTGTCTGTCATCTCGTTGCGCACGTTTGTGTCGCTCGACGGTCTCGGCGGCGGGCTTGGCAACACCCGCCAGGGCGGCACGGGCACGGCCATCACCCTCGACCGGTATGTCTGTGCGCGCGACGGATGCTGACTCCAGCCACACCGCATACCTCCTGCTAACGGTATGCGGCCTCGCGCTAGTGATCGCGGCCGTGTGGCTCGGGCTCGTGCGCATGTTCACCAAGATCATCATGGAGATCACGCTCGCGCTCACTGTCCTCCTCAACATCGGTATCTGCATCTGTGCGTGACCGCCTTGGCACTGCTGACCCCAGACTACTTCATCATCAAGTACTGGTCGGGCGCGATCATCTTCCTCGTGATCGCCCTCATCTCGGTCATCTGCTACTGGAGCATGCGGAAGCGCATCCCGCTCGCCAAGCTCCTCCTCCAGACCACGATCGACATCACCAAGCACCACCCGTCCGTGTACCTCGTCGTGTTCCTGGGCCTGCTCGTGCAGGCCGCGCTGAGCGTGTGGTTCTCCTTCACCGCCATTGCGATCTACGTCAAGTGGACCCCGGGGAGTGAATGTGAGTCTGCATTCGGCTTGGCCGTCGCTGACAGCAGCGTGCGCCACGACCTCGTGCTCGAGCGGCAAGGTCGCAGGTCTCATCTTCTACGCCATCTTCGCGTTCTACTGGGCCTCGCAGGTCGTCTCGAACGTCATCCTCTGCACGCTCGCTGGAGGTGTCTTCGGCGGGTGGTACTACTACGGCCCGCGCATGAACGACGGCACTGGCCTGCCCAAGAACGCCACGGGCAAGGCGTTCGCGCGTGCCACGACTCTGTCACTTGGCTCGATCGCGTTCGGATCACTCATCGTCACAATCCTCGAGATCCTCCAGACTCTCTTCCAGGCCCTGCAGAACTACCAGGCCCAGCAGGGTGACACCGTCGGCATGATCCTTGCCTGCTGCGTGAGTTGGAGTTGGACTTGTCAGCTCACACCAGGCCACGTGCTGCATCTCGTTCATTCGCTGGATCGTCGAGTGGTTCAACAAGTGTACGCACCTCCGAAGCCTAGTCGTAGCTCACCCCAGACGCGTACATCGAGATCGCCCTGTACGGCAAGGCGTACATCGAGGCTGCCAAGGACACGTGGCGCCTGATGAAGGACCGCGGCATCGACGCGCTCGTCAACGACTCGCTCGTCGGCACGGTCGTCCTCTGGGGCAGCTACATCAACGGCTTCCTCTGTGGCCTCTACGGCTTCCTGTACCTCAAGTGTAAGCTGCTCTCCCAATCTTCTAACTGACAACAGTCACCGAGCCATCGTACAACCGCGACGGGCAGTACACGGCTCCGGTGGTGCTCTTCGCCTTTGCGATCGGCATTAACCTCTCCTTCACGATCGGGAGCGTGCTCGATGCCGGCGTGTCGACCATCTTCGTCGGCCTCGGCGAGGACCCTATGGTCCTCGGGCAGCGCGCGCCCGCCCTCTTCGAGCTCATTCGCCAGGCTTACCCCCGCGTCGTGCAGGGCATCCCCAACGGCCGCAACAACCTTTACTACTAATCTTGCGAGCTTGTCACTCCTACAACCTACACGTAGTTCTTAATGCGACACACGATTGCGTGACGCGAGCGGGAGGGGCTGACTGCTCGAGTCACTGATAAGCAGACGCCAAACGACGTCTTCACAGGCCAGTACGGAGACGGCAAGAGCGCGCCGGAAGGATCCCGCGGGCGCTGGGGCAGCGCTTGCTCGACCGCTTCCACCTGCATCCAGTGGATGAGGGCGTGTGAGCTAACCTCATGGCATCTGGTGCGGGTATCGCAGGCCACCGGCACCCGACGTTCCCACCAGCCCGCTCTGAGATTCTCGAACCCACGCCCAGTGACTCCCCCAGATCTGCGCTATTGCCACCGAGGCTGTCCACTGCCGCTCCCACAGCCGGGCGCCCCAGCCCTACCTCCGCCGCAAGCGTGAGATAACCCACGCCGGTTACAGCAGGCATCCCTCTACCCGAGTACAGACATGTACGCCCTCTACGCCCCCTTCCGTGCTCTGCAATACTGGACCGGGCGTGTGTGAGGATGAAACGTCAGTATTGGGATCTTACTCGGAGGCATGTATCTTATCTGCGCCGCACGTGCACCACCTGCTCCACTGCCGAGATGCCGAATGCCACCAGCCGCCAATTACCGCCAACTGCCATTCTGCGCGCTCTCCTTTCTCGCAATGCCCACTCTGCACCTAGCACCGCCGAACCCGCGGCCGAGAGATGTTCTTGCGACGCCCGAGCTGCCCATGCGTCTGCTCATCGTATCGCCCAGGGCCGTGCCTGCCAAGGTACCGACGTCCTGCAAATAGAGCGCTCAGCTGATGGCGGACGAGCCGGCGCAGCGCGCAGCGTGGGCAGACCATGAGGCTGGCACGCCGCTAACGGTGTGTTTGGCCCCAAGCGCCAGACCGTCCGTTACCCGAGTCCATGGCTCCAGACTAGTCTCCGGGCTCTTAAGAGCCCCGCGGAGCCCACCTCGCACGCCACCCCCACCCCCACAGCCATGGTGCCCGACAGACCCCCCGTCCTCCCCCGCATCGGCGAGAAGGCCTCGATTGAGGAGGCCGAGCTCAAGCCAGCGCCCGTGGACGACGTGCACCGCTTCGGCGGCGACCTCGCGGACGCGTATGCGCGCGTGATGGCGTGGGACGAGGAGACGCGGCGGAAGCAGGAGGCGCAGCTGGTGCGCCAGCTCGACCTGCGCATCGCGCTGCCCGTCGTGATCATGTATGGTGCGTCCCCTTCCTGCCATCTACTCACGCAGTGCTCAACTACCTCGACCGCAACAGCATCGCGCAGGCCCGCCTGTCGGGGCTCGTGACCGCCACGGGGATCAGCGAGAACGACTACTCGCTCGTCAACGGCATCTTCTACATCTCGTACATTCTCGCGCAGGTACGCACTCGCGCGTTCTTCGCTGACCCCAGATCCCCGCCAACCTCCTCCTCACGCGCTGCCGCCCGTCGTGGTACATGGCGACGATCATGGTGCTCTGGGCGATCGTGTCGAGCTGCACGGCCGTCTGCAAGAACCTGGGGCACCTCATCGCGGTGCGCTTCATCCTTGGTTTCACCGAGGCGCCCTTCTTCCCCGGCGCCTCGTACTACCTGACCTGCTGGTGTGAGTTGCGCCACGCCCGCAGTCCTGGCTGACACCAGACACGCGCCGCGAGCTCGGCAAGCGCTACGCCATCTTCATCTCGGGCATCTGCATCTCCAACGCGCTGGCGGGGCTCATCTCGGCCGGCATCATCGGCGGGATGGACGGCAAGGCCGGCATCGCTGGGTGGCAGTGGCTCTTCATCATCGAGGGGAGCATCACGGTCGCGTTCGCCATCATCTTTGTGTAAGCTGAAACTTGCGCTCTCAGCTTACACCAGCCTCACCCTGCCGGACTACCCATCGACCACGAAGAGCATGTCGCCCGAGTTCCGCGTGCTCTGCCAGCTCCGGCTGGAGGAGGACATTGGCGTCAGCGACAACAAGGACGTGGGCATCATGGAGGGCTTCAGGATGGCCATGCGCGACTACCGCTCCTGGGTCATCGGCGTCATCCAGTTCTGCATCGTCATCATGATCGGCTTCAACTGGTTCTACCCCACCATCGTGCAGGTGAGCTGATGAGCTTCATGTTCAGCTGACGCCAGGGACTCGGGTACAAGAAGACGACGACGATCCTCCTCCTCACCGTCCCGCCCTACGTGTTCAGCTTCCTCGTCGCCTACGGCATGGCGTGGAACGCCGACCGGACCCAGCGCCGCGCCTTCCACTGGCAAATCACCTTTGCGATAACGGGCGTCGCGCTTGTCCTCCTCGTCGCTCTGGCGAAGTACAACCAGCCCGGCGCAAAGTACTTTGCGACGTTCATCCTTGGCGGCGGCTCCTTCGCCGCCTACACCGTCGCCTACCCCTGGGTCGCTAGCATCATGCCCCGCCCCGCGACCAAGCGTGCGACCGTCATCGCCCTGGGCAACAGCTTTGCCAACCTCGGCGCGTTCGTCACGTCCTACGTCTTCTACGCCGAGCTCGGGCCGCACTACCAGGCCAGCTGGGCCATCGTGCTCGCCCTCACCGTGGTCGGGAGCGCACTGGTGGCGTTCATGTCGCTCCAGACCGGCCGCCGGAACGTGGTGCTCGACGAGATCGAGAGAAAGTACAACGCTGGGGAGATCACCGATGCCGAGCTCGACGAGATGGAGCCCGACGCGTACCTCGCCGCCAAGACGGGCTTCCGGCTTGTACGCTAGGCCTGGGAGGGGCCAGACGGGGAAGGGCCAAACGGAGAATTGTATGAGATGTAAGCGCTATTCACCGATCCGTGGAACGACATGGGTACCTGGCCGGATATCCCGCGATCGACGCTCCACCGATCACGATCAGTTTCCCACTCCAACTCATCTCCTGTCAACATTCCCAACATCCCCCGGCAATGCAGCGTTACTTGGGGGTCAGAACGACGAGCGCGCTTGAAAAACACCGCCTCCCCGCGCCCATCAGCAGCCCCTATGGTGTAATGGTAACACGTGAGTCTCATAGTAGACCGGCGCTTGGTCCTCCAGACCGGCGCCCACTGCTATCTCTAGCCCTCAGTTCGATTCTGAGTGGGGGCAGCTTTTGGCTGGCGCGTGAATCGCGCTGTTTGCCAGAGCGAGCGGCAAGCGGGCCGACCTCGGCGCATCTTGTCGAGACGTGGACGGGAGTGATGCACGTAAAGGAGACATGTGGACAGGCACCGGGCGCTCCACCCCGCCACGCGTGCCGCGGGACGCTGATCAGCAATGCCCCGGGTCGATCAGCGTCGCGCCTCTGAGCTGCATGATGCATGAGCGGTCCGTGGGGGAAGCAGGCTGCCATGTGGGTCCCCGACTGCCTGCCGCACCGTTAGCGCCGGTAAGGAGGGTGGAGCGCGGCACACGCCATGCCTTGCTCACGGCCGATGGGAATCCGGCCTCCCCCGGTTAGATAACTGCGGCATGCACGTGCCCGCCCTTTCTGCCTCCGAACATTCCGTTGCGCTTCCGAGGATCCAGGTGGGGCGCGGCCCAGAACGCGGCGATAGTGATGAGCCACGCCGATCTGTGGAGCGCTGAATTACATCACACCGACGCACAGCACCAACACCAGGTTCACATCAGCACCGCAAACCTGCCTGCTCGCCACCATGGAGCACGTCGCCCGACACATGGACGCAGAATTATAAGACTGCGGTGCTGCATGGAGACAACTGCCTCTCCTACCTAAAACTCCCAAGCCAATGATCCTCGACCACACCGCCTACCCGCACATCTTCGACGCGGTCCTCGCGGCCGCGTCCCTCCCCGCGCTCATCGCCCTCCGGGGTACGTGCCGCGCGTTGCGCGAGCGCGCCGACGCAATCCTCTTCCAGCATGTGGTGCTGGTGCCGAATGGCACTGGGACGTACGAACTGCGCGACCCATCTCTGGCCGTTCGCCTGCCCGTAGCACCCCTCAGCTATGAGATGCGCCTCGGCGGCGCTGGAGGCAGCGAGCTCGAGCGCGTGCGTGTCGTGGACCTGCATTCGCCGGACGGGCTGCCCTTTCCCCGCGCTCCGCGACTCAAGGTCGTGCGCCGCGCTACGGCGGGTCCATGCCCGCTCGTCGCGCCAACGTTCGTCGACTACGCCGACCTCTCCCAGCCCCGCTATGCGGGCGGGTTCGGCCTCCCGCCAGCCGACGTCACGCTCACCGTTCCCCTCGGGGTACAGCGGCACATCGTGCATGTCGCTTTCACGCCTGGGCACCAGGTCCTCAAGCTCGCGCTGGGCCATCCCGCCAGCGTCGCGGAGGTGACGATCGTGCTCGCGCCGCGTGGTGAGGCCACGCCGCGGGCCCTCCGGCGCACAATCACCTCCCTCCTCGCCGCGACAACCTTCCACCTCCTGCGTGGCGGGCGCGTCGTGTTCGTTGGGCCCCCGGACACACCAGTAGAGGGGGGCGCGGGGCTTGTGGATACTGCGGCTGCCGAGCTCGACGCGCTCCTCGCCCTTGTTCCGTGGCTCGGGCACTCGGACGGGATATCCAATCTCGTGCGCTACTGCGCGTACAAGGACTGGCATGCGACGCTCGACGACCCGCTCATCGCGACACCCGTCACGCCGATGAAGGTCGAGCGGCGGACGGCATTCGGGATCGCGTCGTGGCCAAAGACGCGGCCAATCGTGTGCCGACGCTCCTCCAGCACGTGGGGGCGCGAGGTGGAGCGGCACCCTGCCCCAGCGGAGGTCCGATAGATAGACAGAGCATAGATGCACGCCTATGTAGGATCAGTCGCCAATCACGGTGAGGGCGATGTGGGGCGGCGGCGCGCTAATCTCGGGGCTGACGTCGGCGGCCCACTCGTCGAACGCGACGCACGTGAGCCGCTCGTCGTCCGGGTCGAGGCGGCAATGCGCGAGCAGCGCGCCCCGCACAGCCTCGAGCTCGTCCTCGGCGCCCGTGATGCCAAAGTGCTGCGCGCCGAATCGGTCCACGCCAACGAGCGTGACCCGCATCCGGCCGCCCTCGGACGGCAACGCCATCATGAGGGTGACGCGCATGCCCTCGACCACCTCGGCGACCGCCGCGTCGCTGGGCACAGAGGGGAGCACAAGCACGAGCTCGCGCAGTCGGTAGCGCATATTGAGGACGACGCCGCGCCGCGGCGGCCCGTCATACGCGAGGTGCGCGACGAACGTGCCCCCCTCACCGGCGGCGCGCGTGCCCGGCGCCCCGATCGGCGTCGTGCCCGTCACCGTGACCGCGAGCTGGCGAAAGCGGTCCCACGCCCTGGCGACGCCGTCGTCCTCGTCTGCGGGGCTGAGGGAGAGCGTCTGCACAATGATATGTGCCGGCAGCCCGGCAGCGTCGGGGTTGCACCGCCGCACGAGGGGCAGCGAGAGCGATGGCAGGTCGTACACCTTGGCCGTCGCCGAGTCGAGGATGCGGATGTGGCCCATGAGCCTCCTATTGGAGGCGAGGTGCGTGGGAGACTGCGCGCGCGAACCGTCCTTGGGGCGTGGGAGCTGCCGTGCGCTCGGAATGCAAGGAAGCAAGCGGCCAGGGGCGTGGGGCGGCGCGAAGCCCACGCCTGTCTTGGCGCCGGCCGAGCGCGGTGCCACGGTCACGAGGACGACGTGCTCGAAGAGTCGCTCGTCGATGCGGTCGCGGAGGCGGCGACAGGTTCCGCGGAGGCCGAGGAGGGCATCGAGCGGCGCGAGGTCGACGACGCGCGAGAGGATGTGCGGGAACCACGTCATGTCGAGCGGGGCGCGCCGCCCGACCCGTGCCAGTCGCCGCGGATCGCTCGTGTCGGCTTGCATTGTGGGCGGGGAGAGGAAGAGAGCAAAAGCTGATGTGAGCGATGCATCGAGACGAGGTTCGACGAGAGAGAGGGTTGAGCCGGGAGAACCTTTGAGCGGACTAGCTTAGGTTTCGGGACAGAGGCTGAATGGGTAAACTATCGAGGGTCTGCTCTCTCCCAAGCCCACTGTGCAACTCTTCATGTGCGGAATCACCACGGGTCTGCGATATGCTCGCGATGATGTTTGACATCAGCTCGTCGTGCGACCAGCGCGTGCATAGGCAGATACAAGAGCTCGGGCACTCTACAGGCTACAGTGCACACAAAACTACAGCAGGGGGGGGTCTCCAACATACGCGCTAATCTCGACGCCCAGGTACAGGGAGGGTGCGGGCCGGCCAGCCGGGCCGTAGGGCGGTAATGGTGCCGAGCGTTGTCGAGCCGCCACCGCGTCCTGCCTCGTATCTAGACGCAATCACGATTGTTGAGGCAGATCTTGCCGTCCGCGCGGCCCGTGATGACAGTGCTGTCGTTGATCCAGTCGGCGTACGTCCGGGACTTGATGTTTCCGAGAGCGCCGAGAGGAGATCGATGAGCCGCTCAAAATACGAGGTATCTTGGAGCAGTTCCATGAGGTTGAAGTTCGCGGACTTGCAGCCACAAGTGAGATGTAACCCTGTCCTGGCGTGGATGCCACCTGCCCTCACACCCGCCTGATCGCGACTCCTGCCCTCCCCTCAGGCTGCCTCGGGAGCCAAAAGCGTCGTCTCCTCCACAAGCAGGAGCAGCCTCGTGTGGGGCTCGAACCCACGACCGAATGATCAACCGGAACGTTCCGCCTAAGAGTCATTTAATCTACCGACTGATATAACGAGGCGCTGTTGTGGACCGTGCGCGGAAGCGGAGAGGAGCCGCGAGGTGCGTGTTACGGCTGAGGGCGGGTTTGTGATGCTGTGAGAGCATGGGAGCGGTCTCAGGCCTGCGTACGGCTGGAAGGGGATGAGAATGATGCCAACGGGCATGTGGCTGTGCCCATTCAGCTCGCTAGTGTCCTCACGTCCTCCAAAGGACACCTGGGTCCCTGATCTCGGCACGGCTGACCACTTAACGTCTCGCCACGCCCTCTCGAACGCTCCCAGCCCTCCTCCCCCCCGTTAGGCGCCTCTGCAGGCCTCGGAAGCTGGCGAGCGTGGAGGAGATGCTCACGTAATCACCGTCCTCGTGGTGTAGTGGTTATCATACTCTCTTAGGGTCTAGCTATGGGAGTGGCCCCGCGTTCGAATCGCGGCGAGGACCAGCTGTCTTCACTGGCAGACACGGTTGCTTTTTAGATTGCGAGGAGCCTGGGCAGAGTGCCGTGGTTGCGGTTGTGCCCCACAAGAGTGCCCTACGGCTGATGAAGTAGAGTGGTACTCCGAAGTGTAGAGGTACTCTGTCTATCCAGGTACTCTGTAGTGTAGATACTCTTACATATCGCTCTGTTCAATCGCGCACATGCTGTAAGCTATCGACTACGTACTGCACTTCATTTGAAACTGCTACATACGAAACCAGCGGCGGTAGAAGCGCTTGTAAGGTAGGTCAGGCGGGGGGCCACGGACGAGGGGGTTCGGCTCCGAGTCGTACCACTCTTGGAAGGAGAGGCACGAGAAGCGCTGCAGCTGGTTCGCGTTCAGACGCCGAGAGACCCCGAGCAGTGGCGCGCCGAACGTCTGTTGTACCGCCGCCTGGGGAGTGGAGGTGTCGTCGGTCACGCCGAAGTGGCAGATACCGAACCGCTCGGCACCGACCAGGGTGAAGCGCGCATCGAGGGTGGGATCCGCGCTCAGGAAGCGCTCCGCCATGTAACGGACGCCTACGACAACGGCCTTCATGTCCCAGGCGCAGGAGCGCGCAACCTTGGGGAGGACCACCACAAAGTGCTTGAGGTGGGGGCTGCCGTTTAAATGCCGCAGAAGGGCGGGAGAGGTGGGAGGGGACTCGTCGTCGTCGAAGGTTAAGCGGAGAACGAGTGTGGCGGCAGTCGAGTCGTGGTGGTGGAAGTACGGCAACTTGATGCCACCCTCATAGAGCCAGCGCATTGAGGACCGGTACTCCTCATTCAGAGAGACGATGCGAATATGGGTGTGCGCTGTTGAACTGTTGCAGCCATACTCGCGCATTCGAATCGCTTCGACTGGCGATAGGCGGGGAAGGGAGTCACCATGCGTGCTCTCCGAATCAACGTTGCGGATGCCACCAAGCATGCGCCGAATCGATGCGGAGGAGACTGGCGGGATACAGGAGTAAGCCTGGCGGTCATATGTAGTTGTCCATCCATCTTGGCCGAGCCAGCTGATGCAAGGGAGGAGACGTGTCGGGTTGTTGAAGCTGGCGATGCCGAAGCCGTGTGTAATTGGAGAGGGGGGTTTGACGACACGTAAGACAACGTGGTGGAAGAGTTGCTTGTCGATCCTGTCGCGTAAGGTACGCGAGGCGGCACGGAGTGCGAGCTGTCTGTCGTAGGGTGCAAACTCGAGGATGAGGTCCATGATGTGCGGGTAGAAGGCGGCGTCGAGGACAGGCTTGCTGCGATGGGCTGTGGGCTGGGCCGAGGGAGAGGCTCCGTCGTCCTCGGCTGGTCGGACAGTCGGCATTGCGATGCGACGAGCTGCGCGAGCTGGCATTAGCTGGGCTCTTGTTTGGGGGAGGGAGGCGAGGAAGGTGGGCAGCAGTGGACGTACCCTTCGCTCTGCGTCGATGAGTTGATAATGCTGGTGCTGGAGCTGGTGGGGAGGGCATGTTGAGGACCGTAGGTCACTTGGTAGGAGTCTTGGAATGAGAGCGAAGGTATGAGGGTGAACGAGTGAACGAGTGGATGAGTGAGTTGAGTGAAGAAGTGGGTAATGATGAAGTAGCCAGGAAGGAAGGAAGGTTGACTCAGCCTCTCTGTCGGCCAGCTGCCAGTCAGTCGAGGGAAGGTCGCTACGAGCCCGCGATGGCTCCACTCAACAAGACAGCTGGCTTTGCACTCCAACGCCAACACATCGGCTTCGACCACCGGCACCGTACTGCCGCGATGAGTTACACACGTACAGTACATCTACATGTCCCAGCCACGACGAGCCACGGCGCCATGAAGGCTGGTGGACACTGTGCCAGCGACTGCGAATCCGTTGGCATCGGGTGGCGGGTGCGGTTACACCGGCAACGGGAGCCGCCAGAACAGCGGTGGCGACACCCGGGGCGGCGGGTCGCGGATGAGTGGGTTGGGCTCCGACTGGTACCACTCGTCGAATGACACGCACGAGACGCGGTCGACGTAGGGACGCCAGATAAGTCCGGGCTCGAAAGGGTCGTCGTACCGCTGGCCAAGGTACTGCCGCACGGCCTCCTGCAGCGTGGATAGGTCGGAGGATGGGCTGGAAGTGATACCGAAGTGGCGCGCGCCGAAGCGCTCCGCACCGACCAGCGTGAAGCGCACTCCATTGCGGGAGTCGGGATGGAGGAACTTGTGGACTGTGGCGTGGAGTGCTCGCACCACGAGATCCATGCTCCAGACGCAGTCGTCCGCAACCTCCGGGAGCACAACAACGAGGTGCCTCATAAGGCATGGCGTTCCTGGGGAGCGAATTGCGCCTACGGGAAACGGAGGTGTGGTGCTGTCGTACATGTAGTGCAGAACGCACGTGTGGGCGCGGTCTTGATGGGCGAGGGTGTAGAAAAGCGTCATGGGCATATCGGAGGCGAACGCCTCTGACGTGTCCAGGTCGGGGTGGCCTTCATCGAGGTGAACACGGCGGACTTGCGTGTGCGCCATGGGGCCGTTGGACCGCATCGTGGTGAGGCGCGCAACCTCGATGGGTGGGAGCGGGGGAAGGCTCAGGAAACCGGTGGCCACCGAGTCTACAACGCGGACGTGACCCAGCATGCGGTGATTCGAGGCGGAGTGCACAGCGGAGGGCCAGGCAACCATCAATCCGGGCTCGTGGCCGATGCCATCGATGTACCAGCGGATTGGGAAGCTAGGCACCGAAGGGACGCAAGGGAGGAGGCGGTTGGGGCTGTCGACCTTGGCAAAAGCGACACCAGAAGCGGAAGGTGTCGCGCTGTTTGAAGGTGCAAAGATGTTGACCAGAAGAACGTGACGGAAGAGCTGGGTGTCGAGCTTGTCGCGCAGGTTGCGCGAGACTGCGCGAAGGGTGAGGAGGGTGTCGTACGGCACGTGACTGAAGATGGCGTCCATGATGTGGGGGAAGGCGGCCGCGTCGAGAAGGGACTGGCCCGGAGAGCTCGGACCGACGCGGTCGCCGGGTGGGGTGGTGGGCATGACTGTGAGGAGGAAGGTGGCAAGCTGGGGTTAGCGGAGCTCCTGGATGTCGGAAGGAGGACGGGGAAGGGTGACGGGTGATGCGGCGCGGGTTACAGACAAATGGGGGCACGAAACGTACCGGACAGGTATACGTTGTGCTGTGTGGGTGCGCGCGATTGTGGACAGTGGTAGGTTCTGGGGAGGGAGGAGTGAGAGAGTGAAAGAGTGAGAGAGTGAGAGATCGTGGGAGAGTGGATGAAATCATAAGTGGATGCTTGTTTGGTTTGATGAGGCAAGGTCCGTGCGATCGCGTGCGAGCGTGTAACTCACCAACACACATTGACTGCAAGAACCGCAAAGTCCATTCTGATGGGCGTGGACGGGAGCGGCGAACCGTCGAGCGAGAATGGAGTGCATAGTGATCCATCTCGAGCGTGGATGAAGACTCGGTGCTGATACGGAGATGTGCCTTGTGAGGCGTGTTGGGTCACAGGAAGCCAACGCACAGTCTACTCCATCCCACCGCGAAGTACATCCTTGCCCCACCGGCGCACACCCATCGCAACACCAACAGGCCCAACAATGGTGCAGAGCACGACAGCCCACACGACGATGAGAAACTCATCCTCGTCGAGCAGCGGCCGCGGTGTCCCCCGCGCGATCTGCGCGATCCTATTGTCAGCGCCGTCTTCACCAGGACTCACAGGAGGCCAATCTCGCCGCGCGCAACCATCGCGCCGCCGAGGAAGAGGGCAGCGCGCCAGCTCTTCCGCCGCCAAACCCACGCGCCGCACAGGATCTTGCCGAGTGCCATGAGCACCGCGTACACAATGCCGCGCCAGATGACGCGGCCGCGGAAGAGGGGGACGAATGGAATCGAATAGCCAATGCTCCCGAAGAAGACGGGAAGGAGGAGGTACGCGAGCGGCTTGGCGACATAGGTGTCGAAGGCAGACATGAGCGAGGGCGGGGAGATGCCATACTCGGCCGGTGAGGAGGGCGAGTCGCAGGCGACGTCCATCTCCATGACCTCTGGCGTGGGGATCTTCTCCGCCTCGACACTGCAGAGGTACGCGACGGAGAGGCCGGCGACGTAAGCACCATAGAGCGGCGAAGTGCCGCCGTACCCTGCTGCCGCGACGAGCCCGATGAACACGAGTGCGTCCAAGAGGAGGAGCAGGCCCTCTCCGCCCCAGGGGGTGTGCTCCCACGCGCGGCGTGCTATCACGGCGGCGTATGCCGGCTTGAGGAGGAAGCGCGTGATGGCGCCCCACGCGATCCCGATGCCGATGGTCACGCCGAGCGTGCGCCCTATCTCGGCGCCGAGGCTGCCCTCGCCGCCCACAACGGCGATGACGCGGGCAAGAATGAACGCCACGACGTCATCCATCACGGCGGCAGTGAAGAGCAGCGCCCCGAGCTTGGTCTGACGCAAGTCGAAGCCGACGGACGCGGGGTGCAAGACCGTGAGCACGGTGCCGAGCGATGTCGAGGCGAGAGAGGAGCCTCCTGCAAAGGCGCGGAGAGGCGGGAATCCCATTGGGACGAGGATGAAGGAGAGGCCGATCGGCGCGAGGATGCCCGTCAGCGCGACGGCGCTCGCGAGGGGAAGGATGCGCGCGAGGTGGTCAATGGAGGACTGCATCCCGCCTGGGGTCAGAACTGGAACAAGGAGGGAGCAGGGGGCGGCGATAGTGGCATGATAGGCAGGGGAAAGCCTCACCTTCAAACACGAGCACGAGCAAGCCGACATATCCCACAGCGACGAACGCGTCCTCCCACGAGTCCGGTAGCCACCCAGCCAGAGGGGTGCCAAAGACGATGCCGATGAAGATCTGGCCGAGGAGGCCCGCACCAATGGTGAGCTGGACGAACCAACCTGCGAGGTTGAGGAGGTAGAGGAAGGCGAGGAGGATTAGGGTGGCGCTGGTTGAGGGCTCATGGTAGGCGAAAGAGGACCACATAACATTGCAGACTTCAGCACGGGGGTGGGTTGGAGGGTTGGAGGTGACGGGCGACGAGTGAGTGGGCGGCGGTGTCGAGGACGGCGATAGATGTAGAGAGCGAGAGTGAGAGAGTGAGTGCAAACGAAGTTTGATGGCTGCCAAGCGAGTGGAGTGCCAAGCCTGGTGGAGGTACTGTATTACAAGCTTGAGTTAATGCGGATTAATACCGCTTCCTAATCCAACTCCGGGATTGGGGGGAGTGGGGCAGCAGAGGTGACCTCCGCCCCACTCTGATGTCCGAGTCTCCAACCTCCCCCGCCTGCCCCACTCCCCCATGGCTCATTAGCTCATTAGGCTATCTCATTAGCCCATTAGGACTGCCATTATGCTTTCGGCTATCTCTCTTAGCCTAACTCGGATCTGTGTGCTGCGGCCCGCCGTTCCACTGCGGAACAGCAAGCTTGGCATCCCCACGGCTCTAAACAAGCATACACGGAGCAGAGAAGCCCCGAGCAGAGGAGGAGGAGCACCTTTTGAAGCAGCGCCGACCGAGATTGAGCACGGCTGGTGTCCTCGGGTGCTCGGTTGGCAACTAGGTCGGCCTTCGGCGCCTCACCCCCCGATCACAGACATCAGCTGATGCTCGCGGCGTCACACGCGGGCTGTGTCACCTGCGTGCTGTGCGGCGCTGCCGAGATGCCGCGGCTCCCTGCGGCATGCAGCGGCGTCGTTCCGCTGCGGACCCTGCGCGTGTGGGAGGCATGAGAGGGGAACAGCACCTTCATTCTCGCCATCTCGGCCGTGTTTAGTGTCGGCTTGCTGAATACCGGTACCTGCCGAGCCGGAAGGGTGGAGACCCCACACACGCGCGGGTAAGCCGGCAACCAGACCCACGACATGTGCCCACCTCCTCTGGTCTTGTGCAGCTGCGTGTCCACTGTCCCCACGGTTTCTCGCGCTCTCTTAACTGGACACTCACCCTCCCTCCCCTACAGCTCATCCACCCACCATGACCGCTTCCAACTCGCTCCCCGCCACCTCGAAGGCCGCCGTCATCGTCGAGCCGTACAAGATTGTCGTCAAGGACGTCCCCACCCCCCAGATCAAGGAGGACAACGACGCGATCATCAAGAACACCGCCTCGGGCCTGTGTGGTGAGTCGTCGTGTACAAGAGGGTTCCGTTCCAGCCCTCCTTTGCCAGTTGAACGCTCACACCAGGCTCCGACCTCCACATCTACCGCGGCCACCAGCCGGGCCCGTACAACTACGTGATCGGGCACGAGGCGGTCGGCACCGTCGCCGCCGTCGGCCCCGGCGTCAAGAAGTTCAAGGTCGGCGACAAGGTCGTCGCCCCCTTCGCGACCACCTGTGGTGAGTACGAGCAGCGCGAGCGCGGGGGAGGCTGAGCGGAAAGGCGTGCGAGGCGTGGGAACGGCGAGGGCGTAGGGCGAGCGAGAGTGAGAAGGGCCGGCATTATGTCCGGCCTAGCCGACCGGACCCGATCGGGCTTGCAGCTCACACCAGGCCGCTGCTACTACTGCAAGCAGGGGTACACGTCGCGCTGCAACGGCGGTGGCCAGCTCCTCGGCTCTGCGGCCAACCCCGGCGCGCAGGCCGAGTACGTCCGCATCCCCGAGGCGGAGGCGTCGCTCTCGCACGCCCCCGACGACATCCCCGAGCAGCTCCTCCTCCTCATGGCCGACATCCTGCCCACGGGCTACAGCGCGGCGTACAACGCCCGCCATCTCCTCGACGACCACCAGGTGCCCCAGGCCGCCGACTTCCAGGTCGGCGCCGTCAAGCAGCCTGAGGGCAAGCGCGGCGTCGCGGTCGTGATTGGGTGCGGGCCCGTCGGGCTGTGCGCCATCACCTCGGCGCTGAGCATGTTTGAGAAGGTGTTCGCGACCGACCTCGCGCCCCACCGCCTCAAGCAGGCCGAGAAGCACGGTGCCATCGCTCTCCAGGGCGAGGAGCTCAAGAAGGCCGTCCTCGAGGCCACTGAGGGCCGTGGCGCGGACGCCGCCATCGAGGTCGTCGGGCACCAGAGCGCGCTCGACACCGGCATCGACCTCCTGCGCCCGTGGGGTGTGCTTTCCAGCTGTGGCCTGCACACGCACGACGTCACGATTCCGGGCCTCACGCTCTACGGCAAGAAGTGAGTAGCGGGCGAGATAAAACTGTGCTGACCCCAGCCTCCGCCTCCAGTTCGGCCGCTGCTCCGTGCCGACCTTTACTCCTGCCGCGCTCGAGATTCTGCGCCAGAACCAGAGCCTTTTCGCCGACTTCATCGAGCACGAGGTGCCCCTTGAGAAGGCGCCCGAGTACTACAAGGAGTTCGAGCAGAACAAGATCGGCAAGACGGTGTTTGTGTTCTAAGCTATCAGCAGTTTAAAAGGGATGTAGCGTGTGTCTGTGCTGCCTGGGAGACCTCATCTCGTACTGATCTGGTGATACAGTGTACAACTGGTGCTACACTTCGTCGCTCGGCTGGCGGTGCCTCTGCTTCTCCGCTGTCCTCAGCTTGTCGGCGACTTCGCGCACCTCGCCGTGCCGCAGCATGTATATGCCCACCGCCTCGTCCTCGAGATACTTCCTGCACTCGAAGTGGCTCTGCTCGACGTCCACAAAGCAGAGTATAACCATCGCCACGACCCCGAGGCCGAGGAGGAACGTAAATGGCAAGTTAGCGTTACCGGTGCGCTCGATAATGGCGGTCGCGACAACGAGGCCCACGACACTCGTCTGGCTCACGATCGCAAAGAGGGAGAAGAACATAAACTCGTTGCCGCGCGGCACGACCTCGGAGATCATGGCCTGGCTGGTCGCGTGGAACGGCGACACGAAGATGCCGTAGAAGCCTGCGTCAGCCGCCGCGCGCCACACGTACACTGGTATACCCAGAACTCCCAGAGGTTGTGGAAGCCGAGCGGCTGCGTGATCCCGATGCAGCCCCACGCCGTGACTAGGAGGATGAAGAGGCCGTTCTGCGTCAGCTCGCCCTGCAAGCACGCACGAAGAGCAGCATCGTCTTGGTGCGCAGGAGCCAGCGTTTCTGGATGAGCCAAAAGAGGCCGATGCCGAGGGCCTGCGCCGCGATCCCATCTATGAGGAGGTAGTTGAGGGTGAGCGCGTCAAAGTCCGCCACGTCCTCCTGCATCTCCTGGAGGAGGAGCACTGGGTTAACCCGTATTACGCCGACCCACCAGTAGTGTTGAAGCAGTCCCCCAGGAAGAAGTAGGCCGCGAGGAACACAAACGTCTGCTTGAGCCGCCGGCACAGCGTGAACGCGTGGTATACCTGCCGCACGCCCGCGGTGAAGTATGTCGTACCGGGCGGCAGCTGGTGGCCCGGCCGGTGCTGTTCGTAGAACATCCAAGGGAGCGCACAAAGCACTGTGTCAGCCGCAGAGGCGTTGGCTCACCCCACACGCCGGCCGAGTACGCGCACACGATGGACAGCGCGCGCGAGTTGCTGTCGGCGTCGCCCCGCGCCACGGCGAGTATGATCCCGCACAGAATGCCGAGGACGATCAGCTCGCCCACCGAGCACAGGAAGAAGGACACGTGTGCGAGGTTGTTCCGCGCGAGCATGTCGCGCCGCTCAAACTCGGCCTTGCTGCCGTCAGCTTCCATCCGAGCGACGCACGAGATGCGCCCGTCCGCGAGCCCCCGCTCGTTCTTATGCATCTCGGGCGTGTCGCGCGCGAGCCCCGGAAACGCGGCGGTCCAGAACGTCAGCGCGACGCGGTACCCCAGCATCCCGAAGACGTAGAGCGCCGTGCCGGCGCGCCAGCGCGGCGGCGCCGTCACGCCCAGCCAGCCAAAGCTCGCGGCCCACCCCACCACCGTCGCGGCCGTGACGATGTGCGGGCGCCAGCTCCCGTAGTCGGCCATGCTCCCGAGGATGAGGTACACGGCGCCCTGGAGCCCGAAGCTGATCCCGTTGGTGATGAGCACGACCGACTGCGTGCTGCGCTCCGCCCCGAACGCGTGCAGGTGGCACTTGCCCTTGCCGCACGCCGAGCCGCGCCCGAGCGCCGGGTCCCACCCCGCCCGGTGGAGGAGGTTGTGCCACGCCGTGATGGCAAAGTTGAAGGGCCCGAGGCCCGAGTTGCCCACGTAGTAGATGTACCAGCTCTGGTGTTAGCGCGGGCGAGGGAGACGCACAATGAGCTCGCGCCGCGTAGTCGTGGCCCGCGGCCCGGTTGTCGGGATAGGAGAGGCGAAGAGCGCCGCCTCGTCCGCGGGGGTGATCACGTCCGGGTCGCTGCTCCGCGCCTTGTCTCGCTCAGGGGGCAGAGGCGCTACCACCGAGGTCCGCCGGGTGAGGCCGAGGTCGGCGTTCAGCATGCCCTCGCTGACGGTGAATCTTTTGCGGAGGTGCGTCGCCATGGCCGGGGGACTGGGCTTGGTATCGTTGGCACGCTTTTCGCCCATGATGGAGTGGGTGAATGATCAGCGGGGGCGCCGGTGCTCTGGACCAGGAGCAGATTGCGCGATTTACCATGCCAGTTGGCGCCCCAGGTCAGATGAGATGAGGGCGCGTCTGCAGGGGGATGCGCGATTAGCCTCTCTGTGGGATCAGTGACGACGGGGCGCATCGTGAGGGCCATGCGGGGGCACGAGAATGGAGATGAGGTGAGGAGCAGTGCTGATCACAGGATGTGTTGTGGCAATGGAGGTGGAGATACTGATCTCCCAGTCACCTGACCCGGGCATGATCGGGCCGAGATCAATCTGACCGCGCGGGACATGCACCCGCCAAGAAGTCACACGCGCACCGATTGGATACACACACCGACATCGGCGACTGAAGAGCAGCCGGGTGGGGGACGGCGCTCGCCGAAGCATTCCAGCCCACCTGACCAAGAAGCCGGTTTATAGACCAGGCCGGTGACCACCGCCCTCTCACCATCGTCAACATGCGCGAGAACGAGCTCACCGCCCCAGTCTCGCTCACGCGGGCGCACAAGTTCAACCGCGCCGCGCACGGGTGGGCGCGCCAGCCGATCGTGGACACGTCGGGCATCCACCACCGCAAAGATGACAACCCGGCGTGGGGCTCCAACAAGCGCTGGGAGTACTGGTGCATCATGACGCCCACTCACCTCCTGGCGTGCACGGTGGCGAGCCTCGACTTCCTCTCCAGCGCCGAGGTGTGGATCTTCGACCGGGCGACCAACACCCCCGTCGTGGCGGGGGGCGCCGCCGCGCTCGGCGACGACGGCGCGCGCGCCGCCGCCCTCCCGGCCCAGGTGGAGAGCGGGCCGGCGACGTACTCTGGCGCCGTGGAGGTGTCCATCGAGCAGGTGGAGGGCGGGACGCGGATCCGCGCCTCAACCGAGGGCGGGGCATTCGACGTCTTCGCCGCCCGCCCGGCGGGGCACGAGCGCCTCGCGGTCGTCGTGCCCTGGAGCGACGACCTCTTCCAGTACACGGTCAAGGACGTGTGCCGTCCCGCGTCGGGCAGCGTCACCGTCAACGGCGTGACGACACAGCTCGCGGGCGAGAGCTGGGCGGTGCTCGACCACGGGCGCGGGCGCTGGCCCTCGTCCGTCAAGTGGAACTGGGGGGCGGGGTGCGGGCGCGCGAGCGACGGGCGCGTCGTGGGCCTCCAGTTTGGCGACCAGTGGACCGACGGGACGGGGAGCACCGAGAACTCGTTCCTCCTCGACGGGCGGCTGTTCAAGATCTCGGAAAAGCTCAGGTGGGAGTACGACATCAAGGCGCCGCTGGAGAGGTGGCGCGTGCACGGCGCCGGGCTCGACGCGACGCTCACGCCGTTCTACAACAAGTTTAGCCAGACGGACGCCAAGATCGTCAGCTCGCGCACGGACCAGTGCTTCGGGATGTGGGAGGGGACGTTTAACACCGGCACCGAGGTGGTGCGGTTCAAGGACGTCATCGGGTTTGCTGAGGACGTCGAGCGCAAGTGGTAGTGATGTAGTGGATGTATCTGTGCAGTGTTGATGCCTGGTGCTGGCGCTGACATGCGCCAGCGTGGCGAGACAGTGGCCAGCCGTGGTAAGAGGCTGAATGCAACGGCAATCGTGATCAGAATATGCCTAGATGACTTCTACAACGTCTACCCTACAACTTGGCGATCTCCTTGGTCACCTCCTCGAAGTTGCGCCCCGGCACCTTGCGTCTAGGTCTCTTGAACGTCGTGTGCATCCCGGAGCAAATGGCGGTGCCCGAGTCCCACTCGTTCATGATGCAGCGCGCGGTCGACAGCTGGCCACCCATGCGGTCGATTATCGTCGTGACGCGCATGCGCGTCCCGCTGCGGTCAGCCCCGCCTCCTCGCAGTACTCACGCCGGCGCCGGGTTGTAGTACGACATGTCGATCGTGATCGAGGGGCCTCCGGGGTTCCACGTCTTGGTGCGCAGACGGCTGAAGCTCGAGCCGGTGCACATGTCGACGAGCCATGCCGCCGCGGCGCCATGCAAGCCGCCTCCGCCGTTAAGCCAGTCTGCGGTCAGCGCCCCTCAGTCTTCTGGCATCCAACCTCCCACGCCCTTGCCCTCCAATCTCTCCTCCCCCGGTGCTCTGCCCGTCTCGGCCCCGCGTTGACTCACTGGGCTGCACAATCGCCTCATACACCGCCGTCCACCCCTCCACGTCCCGCCCGCCCCTGCTGTTCACAGGCGGGATCGGCTCGGCCTCCACGGCGCGCACATACGGTGCGAACATGTCCCCCGCAAACGGCATGCGTCTGAGGATCTTGCGCACGTGCTCCGTGTCCGCGTCGTTGGCGGGGATCATGCGCTTGCTGACGATCCGGCCCTCGGGCTTGGGCGGCGTCGCGTCGAGCGCGACCGTCTCGGGCGCCATCTCCTCGCCTGCGCTGCCGGCGTATTCCTCGTCGTCTCTGGGCATGGTGAGTGGTTAGTTGCGGAAGTGTGATGGGAGAAGGGCGATATTTACGAGACGGGGAGAAGGGCCGTCTGGTGGGCGTGGGGTGGGGAAGCGGATAGCCGGGAGCCGGAGATCGCCGGCGGGCCTGGATGGGATAAGCGCCAAGCCCTCGGGCGTGGGGAACATGGTCTCGACTTGAACGGTGCGGAATGGGCTCGGGGCGAAGATCAAGCGTGTCGGAGAGTGCTCTGGGCGATGCATGACGCCCTCCGTGGCGGTCGAGCGTGGCGATCGAGGACGAGAAGCTGGCTGACGGTATGGGGCAGAACCGCGCCCCCCGGCGAGAAGTGCTGCTACTTCCCGGTATCAGCCAGGTTTGCGGAGACCTGGTTGACACCAACAGCTTGAGAGTGAGTCACTGGCCCCCAAATCCTTCCACCGGCTCCACTCAATCACCACGCTCCGTGCGTTCATCAAGCTTCATAATTCACAAACTATGCCTACATGTCGACGATCAGGGAAACGAGCAGACCCAAGCAATGCAATCCTCGTGCGTCCTCACCGCGACCTCTATCCCCTCTGCTTCTGGTGCTTACGCGGTGGCGGCGTACGAGGCAGCGCCGGCACGCTCGACGGCATCAACGCCGACCGACTGCTGCCCGCGCTCGACCGAGAGCTTGGCGACCTCGCGCACAAGCACGCGCTGCTGGGCCTCGGCGCGCAGCGAGATCTCCTCCACCATGACGCGGTGCTGGGGCTGGAGCGCGTTGCGGTCGATGCACGCGTCCGTCACCATCATCTGCTGGAGCACGGCGTCGAGCTGGTTCGGGAGCCAGGTGACGATTGGCGAGCCCCCCGTCGCAACGGGGTGCGCTGTCCGCTTAATAATGTACTCCTTAGTGAAATTCCAGTCTGTTCCCTGTCAGCAGAGCTCTCTACGATGCCGGGAGTACAGGAAACGATGTCAAGAAAACGGTTGGAAGAGTGCGGATGGTGTAGATGGTGATTTCGGCCAAAACCGAATTTGGGTGGTGGAGGTGGAGGTGTCGCAGATAAGCATATTTGCTCCCGCTTTTGCTCCCGCTCCGTCTGGAGCTTTGGAGTTGAGGAGCTTCCATCTCTTCGTGTTGATGCAACATCTTCCACCTCCACAGGAGGTCCGAGCACACGACTCGGCGAATAGAGGGGGTACTCACGACGGTGGCGGAAAGCACGGATCTGGTCGAGGTTGGCGAGGTACATAGCCGCGCTGGTCGCGTCCTTGAGGGCGAAGTCGCGGATGCCGACGGCGCTGGCACGCTGCTGGACGTAGGTGAGGAACTCCTGGTGGTTGCGGGGGCGGTAGGTGCGGAAGTCGCGGAGGACCTCGGTGAGGGGGTTGGTGGGCATCTTGGAGGTGATCTCGAGGAGGTTGTCGCCGAGGGGCACCATCGAGTCGTTGGCACCTGACTCGCCGCGCATCTTGAAGGGCTGGTCCGAGACACCCTCGTACACGACGCCGTTGGGGAACATGGGCTGGTTCTTGGTGCCCATGATGAAGGTGCGGTAGGAGAGGTAGCCCTCGGGCTTGGAGCGGCCCCACATGGTCTCCATGACGCCGTTGATCTTCTGGTACGTGGCGAGGAGGTCCTCCATGGCCTTGTTGAAGCCGGGGCGGTTGCCCTCGGCGGCGGCGTCGAGGGCTCTCAGCGACGCCGAGGTGAGGTCGCCCGAGTGGCGGACCATGGCGACGTGGACGAGGATGAAGCCGTACTCGTCGGGGTAGCCCGAGAAGGCGCGGATGAGGTCGAGGTTGTCGTAGTCGAGGCCCTTAGACTTGTCGATGCGCTTGTAGTTGTAGAGCGCGTACGAGAGGGCATACTCCATGAAGGGGCGCTGGCCGATCTTCTCGGCAGCCTGGTTGAGGGGCACGGCAAGGTTGCGGGGGAGGGTCTGGCGGCCGAGGCCGTACGTCTTGTCCTTGCGGTACTGCAGGTCGCAGGGCTCGAGGAGGTAGGCGGAGGCGACAAAGGTCAGGTCGCGATAGAGGGCTGGGCCATCAGCACCAGGATCCGAGCCAGCGGAGGGCTGGGTTTAGGGCAGCCCTAGAGCAGCACTCACCAGAAAGAAGCTCGCCGTCGTTGACCTTGGAGATGTCGTACTCGGGAAGGTCGCGCTCAACAGCGGCGCCAAAGTCGCCCGTGGCGAGGAGGCCGGGCGTGCCGTCCTTCTTCTGGAGGCGCATGTCCTCGAGGAGCGTCTCCATGGCCTCGTACTCCTGCGGGAGGGTCTCGAGGGGGTCCTTGACGGGAAGGAAGCCGTTCTTGGGGCCGACGGAGAAGGTGTCGGCGGGGAACGGGTTCTCCCACGCCTTGGCCTTGACGACGTGGCTGTCGGACGCGTGGGTCGCGAGGGCGCGGGGCGCCGACGTCGCGACACCGCGCGAGAGCGGGCGGAGGGCGTTGGTAGCGACACGGGTGCGGAGCATACTAGAGAAGGGATGAGTGGTGGAAGGCTCCAATGATGGGGAGAAGGGGTGTCAGCGCTCGAGTTATATAGCGTTAGTGGCGCGATACGAGTCCCCGCGGCGGCCCGCGGTGGCGTCAGGGTGGGGAACGCAGACGCAGGCTCAGGCTCGCACTGCGTCACGGCGAGCGCGGCTAGTGGGGTGGGATGGAGGGGTGCCGCGGCGTCACACAGACACAGAATGGGTCGAGTGTCAACGAGGCGAAAATGCGTCCGGCCAGGCGACGCGCCTCGCTCGAAAGGCGGCGCAATCCGCCACTCGCGTCTGCCGCGGAACGAGCCCCGTAACGAGGAGCTGGTGACTGTGCGGGTCCCCGTTGCCCCGCGTCGTCACCTCTCCTCCACTCGCAGCGTTATCCTGCTCGCCGCGGGCGTGCATTGTGAGGAGGTGGTGAGTAGCTGTCTGGGGGTGTATGGGCGGGTGGGTAAACAAGCGGCGGGTGAATTGCTCGTTTCGAGGTGCCTGCCTCGTTACGAGGCCGGATGAGCGCAACACCAACGAGCTCCGCCCGATACATCATCCTCATTCATTCTCATTTCCGACGCACTCGGCCCAACCTTAACGTGCAGGAATGCTGGACTCGCATGCGCCGGGGCCTGACCATTCACAGTGCCGACGTTGCAGCGCTCAATGGCAGCGTGGGGCGTCGAGGCAGCGCCTATCGCGTATCTCACATCAGCCAGATCCACCTCATGCAATTAAGTGATGGCCAGTCGCAGCGATGCTGCAGTGATATGCCGATAAGCTGCGTGTGGGACATGAGACAGTGATAGAGACGATAGAGGCTGCTGTGTGTCGCACACGACCGGGTGTGGTGTGGCATTTGGCTGGCGCGGCCGGGGCATGCAATCGTGGCCAGATCCCAGCTTGTCTGCACTTGGCACACTGTGCCTGAGCGGCACGGCCCGGCATACCTGCGAGTGGGGTGCGGCAATGTGCGGCGCTCGGCACCCTCGCTTGCAATAGCGAGCGCGCTAATGGCCGGAGATAGCGCCGAGCTCCCGGCGGAGTGGAGGACGCCGCGCTCGCCCGGCCATGCTGCCCGCGGTGTGCTCGTGACGACGCCATGCCGCTCTGCGCATGACATCAATACTGGCGCGTGTTCTGGCTGTTCCAATGGGGCCGCCGCAGTCCATGTGGTGCCAATGGATCGCTCGCACGCCGTATCCGCACATGTCCACCCAGAACCCCGTGGCTTCAAGACTGCATGTCACTAGGAAGATTCGCGGTTACAAAGATGGCGAGTTTAGATACGATACATCACTGAGGGGAGGACGGATCACCGGCCTAACAGCCGCCAGGACGGTAGAGCAGGCCGTACGCCTCCTCGTCGTTGCTCTCGGTGTGGGTGGGCCACTCCGGGACAATCGAGTCCGCCGTAGTGTCGATCGAGTCCGCCGTGGTGACGATCGAGTCCGCCGCTGTGATGATCGATGCCGTAGGGCTCGGAGTAAGCCACCCCGCGCCGGTGAAGGGCACCGGCTCCCACACCTCGGGAGAGAGGAGGAGGTCAGCCACGGGTGCGCCGGGGGTGAAAATCGGCCTCCACCGGCCGTCTGGCCTCAGCGGGGTCAGGGAAGTAGGGGGAACACGCATCTGCGGCTTCCAAAGCGTCTCGGGGTTGAGCGTCTCGGGGTTGAGCGTCTCGGGGTTGAGCGTCGCGAGGTCGAGAAGTAGAGGCACTTCGGGCGCGGGCGTGGGGTGTCGAATCGCCTTGGGTTAGAGCCTCCTTCGCATCGCACATACCCAGCGCATGGCCTCGGCGGCGATGAAGACGGCCTCCGATGCCGCGACGCGCCCCCGCTTATACAGGCTGCTGGCGTCCTTGACGAGCTGGGCGTGCACCTCGAGAACATCCTTGAGGGCGACGGAGCCGTCGGGCGCTCGGCGGAGGAGGAAGCCGACGTCCTTGGCGGCTGTGTCGACGAGCCGCCCCGCAGACTTGAATCCGTGAATGTGCTCGCACTCGCGAATGGTGTCGGCGTGGCCCTTCATGTGGTCGAAGATCGTGCTCCGGTGGTGCGCGTCCACCCTGTCGCTGACGGGAGTGTCGCTGGTGGCCTCGGAAGCGGGAGGCCAGCGGGGCGGCGAAGGGGGCGGCGAGACTGGCGAGGGGGGCGGCGTGGGGGGAAGCGGGATGGGGGTCGCCCTTGGGGTTGGTGGGACCGGAGTGTCGATGGGTAGAGGCAGCTGCGCGCGGTTGGGGCATGGTCTGCGGACCAAGAGGCAGTTGAAGCAGCTCCTGTCAGCGCGGGTGTGTTGAGCACATACTCCGTGATGATTCCCCCACTGCGGTGCTCCCCCTTCCGCGAGAGCACCGCGTCATCGGCGCCGGGGTTGGCAACCACCAGGCAGGCGACGCCGGTACAGGTGCCGATGGTACAGCCGTGATAGCACCTCTTGGTCGAGTAGTCGCACTCGGGGCAGCGAGTGCGCGCAATGGAAAGCTGCTGGCCGAGGATAGCAGGGGTCAGGGTGGCATAAAGCAGCGGGTGCACTAAAGAAACTTGGTCCCATTGGGCCTGGGATGAGACACGGTCGGCGAGATAACTCACCCAGGAGAGCTTCTGCTTTGGGCGGGTTACGGGGAGGTGGTTGTAGGCGCCTGGGGTGTCGTTCATCGACTGCTGCGCGTCACAGAGTTGAGGGGTGGTGAGGTGGCGGGGGGAGGTTGTGCTTGGGTTGTGGCGCCGTGAATGTGGCGGTTGTAGCAATCGTGGTGGCGATTGACGCCGTGGCGGTTGGCGTGGCAGCGATTCGTGAAGGGCGATTGGTGGACTGTGTGATTCAGATAGGGGATGCACGCTTATAAGTGAATGGGCCACCGGCCATTCTCGGAGAGGCAAGCGGCTGTAGTGAGCGGAGGGCGCGTGAGTTTGCCCGAGAAGACACTTCGCCAAGCCTGGTTGCTCGTGTGATACTAACGGCAGTCTGTGCAACCTTGGGTGCCCGCCTTGGCAGAACCCAGAGTGCCAGCTGCCCGCGACAGAGAGAGGGGATGAGGCCAAAGCGTGCGGAGGTTCCGTGCAAGGCCCGCAACCCCCTCCTCCCATGCACCGCTCTGCCTCCGACTTCGGGGGGCCGTGGGTTGCAAGGAAGACATCAGAGGAATACTGTTGCAGCTGGACACGGTGAAGAGCTGGATACCGTGCTGGACATCGTCTGCCGTGGAGACACTTGCTGGCCTGGAGGTGTACTGGCCTGGAGGTGTACAAGCATGGGGGCGTACAGGCCTGGAGGTGTGCAGGCCTGTATGTGTACTGGGCTGGAGGTGTACTGGGCTGGAGGTGTACTGGGCTGGAGGGGACACGGGCCTGGGGTGGCGACGAGTTTCTCACTATACGCGATTTTTTCGTCTACAGGCAGGGAAACGTTTACTCGATGGGGAAACCGGTGACAGGTCGAGAGGGGACCAGGTTAAGAGCACCGCGGCAAGCCTGGGCATGGGGTGGCGGTAGAAGTTGTGGTGCCAATCCTCCGCTTTGTGGCTCTGTGCTGGGTTCTGGGAGGCTTGTGGTTGCTTCTTTCTACCAATTTCTGTCTTCGAGCGGGCATGTGCATCACTCGAGCGCAGGTGTTGGCAACGCACATCGCTGCTGTGCAACCAGCCTCAATCGATTCCTGTTTCCACACCTCTCCCCCATACCAGCACTCCTGTAGCCAACACTCCCTCCGCTGTGCAATATCCACACCAATTGCATATCATGCGGCAAAGATTATCAAGCACACGCGTTCAAACCTTCTTGGCCAGATAGCGCCGAGCCCGTGGGTCCTAATATGGAGCTCAAAAGTCCTCCAGGTTGGGCTTGGGGCCGTCTTCCATGATGGGCAGGAGGCTGTGGAGGTCGGGAGGAACGAACTTGATATCATCGTCGTTGTCCTCCTCGGTTCCTGAGTCGGATTGGGCTTCGTCCTCGCCCATGTAAGGCTTGAGGATCTGCATCAGCTCCATCAGACCAGTCTCACCTCGCGCATCGCCTTTGCAGCCTCGTACACCTTCTCCGCTGCGGCCCGGTGTGCCTCTGCCGGGCACTCAAACATTATAGAGGCGCCTTCCAATAGCTCGTCGTGGACAGTCAGAACGCTTGCGACCGGCACGCTGCCATCGGCGGATGGGGCGAGATGCTTCACCTCCCTCTTGGCTACGGACAGAAGCTCCCACGCCGTTCCAAGCGGCGTCCCCTTCTTGCAGTCCGCCAACGCGTCGGCAAGCCTTTGGAGGCGAGCGACCATCCAAATCAGGGTGATGCCTGTTACCCCGCTCGGGTACGGCTGTACCTGCTGGGTCTTCGTGACGGGCCAGGGCTCGGGCGAGCGGTTGGGGCATGCTTTGCCCCTCTCGATGCAGAAGAAGCAGCTGTCATCAGGAATGGCTGGGGGAATGGGGGAGACCCACTCCGACACGATACCGCCCCGCGCGATCGTCCATCCGTTGAAGGGGTTGTAGGTGATCTCGGAATGGAGAGGATCGACGATCACCCAGCATCGAATGCCGGTGCACCCTGCATTCCGAAGGCATGCCTGTGGGCGGCTCCGCACGCGGCTTGCGCTGTTGCCGCCGCCGTTCTCGCGCGTCGTGCAGGCGATCAGGAGGGTACCTTGGTCCAGTCGCTGCGTTATGTCCTGGTAGAAGGCGGGCTGGGTTTCGCGCACAAGGTTCCAGGCTCTCTCGTAACCTGCAGCCTCAGCGGCAGAGAAGGGGAGCGACTGGAATGCCCCTGGAGTGTTGTTGAACATGGTGTGGAACATGGGAGACGACAGAGGGTGGGCGTCAGAAACAAACGGCGCAGCCTTCGGATGGAGCAGTGGGCCCAGGGGGATGAGCTAGGGGATCCTGGGGGAGGCCTTAGCCCTCAGAGAGTCCATGCCCCGTGGGTACAGTGGGCAGACAGCACTCCACGCTGCACGAGAGTCGATGTGTCTCCGTGCACTGTAGGCCGGCGATAGGCAGCCTTCAGTACCCACGAAACGCAATGCACGATGGCCTCACGCCATCTGTCTCCACTGTGGTTGGCCGGGGGTGGTTTTCGGGCTTCGCATCCAATATCCGCCACCAAGACTACGACGTACGGGACGCAAAAGGCAAGAGGCACAGCCCATCCAGTTTCGCTAGTTCAATTTGCATCAACCTTTCGAGCTATGTATCCGTGAGGGGTCGTTTTGCCGGCGAACGTGAGGGACATAGCGTCGCGGGTGTAGTGGTGGACTACTTGTGCAGCAGCCAGAAGGCGTCGTCGTCGCGCCCAGTGACGACACTTTCCTGGTACGGAGGCTGGACGGCGTATGGAGTGCCCGGAACCCACTCCGCAGCAAGGGGGTTGAGCTTCTTGGGGGCGGCAGGTGGTGAGGGATCGGACATCTCGTTGATTCGCCGACGAGTCCGACTCTCGGCGAAGAGTTTGCCGTAGAAATCGTATATAATCCGCTGGCATTAGGAGATTGTAAGGCGAGGGTACGCACTGGTCGCACAACTTGAGCTGCCACGAAAAGAAAAAACGATGCACCTCTGAAGGCACCGTCCAGATTGAACAAGTTGGCCCCACCCTTGAGCAGCAGATTGTGGACATGCAGGATGCTTGCCAGGGAAACAGTCCCATCTTCCATTCTGTGAGCATCGAAACGAAGATAGTGCTCTGCTGCCTTGATTTGCTGCTGCACACCCTCGAGCGCGGGGAGGTCGGGGGAAAACGGGGGCACCAGGTCGCTGTGGGACTGGAGAGCTTTGATGAAGTTCTGGGGATGTACGCGGGCTGCTCCGGGATCCCTGGGCAGTTGGATACGCTCGGGACGCACGCCAAAAGAGTTGAGTCCGCGGATACCAAGGAGTGTAGTGTATCCGAAGCCGTAGGTTCGTGCTATGGCGGGGGGGTCAGGGAAGTAGAACACTATGAGCTGGGGTCAGTGTCGCTCTGTGACACGTACCGATCGCAACCCGTGCGCGGCACTGAACGCTGTCTCCACGCAGTTCAGGTACTCGGGCCCTTGCATCGAGACTTCGTGAAACATTCTGCTGGTCTCCTCAACGAGTTTCTCGTGCACCATCAGAGCTTGAGTGCGGGTCAAATGGCCGCCCCGAGCCATGTGGCGGGCATAGTCTCTCGCGGCACTGATAATCTCCCTCGCCTCGACCATTGGCTGAATCACAATGGGGTGGCCCCTAAGGGCGCCGGCGTAGGCGTTTAGGGTGGTCTCGATGACTTCCAGGCGCATAGTGGGCGAGGAGTCACGCGGTGGGGTCCGCATGGGCCTGGGCATGTCTAAGCGGTTTGGGCACACGGACCCATTCAAAAGACAGTTGAAGCAGCTTCTCTTAGCCCGCCCAGACGTGATCTTACTCGGACACAATGCCGCCCATCATGCCGAGGCCGGCATAATCGGTTTGGTGCTGCACTTCAGAATGACGTGGGTTGACGACCACAAGGCATCCACCACCGCCACATGCACCCCTGCGGCAGGGCGGGCGATCCCGCAACTGGTAGATGCGAGCCACAATGAGACTGCCGTCTTCGAGCTTCGGATCTAGCATGCGATGCAAGTCGGGCTGAGCGGCCGCCACACTCTGCCACAATCGGTCCTGTTGTGAGTTGGCATCGGACTCGTACTCACCCATTTGGATTCGCGTTCTCGCCACAACGGCAAGTTCTTGTAAGCACCTGGGGCGTCGATGTACATTTGGGGGGTGGGGATGAATGTGTGCTGGGAGCATCTGTCCAAAGGGAGGGTTAAGTGCTGGAGCATAGGGGACCGGGCGCTAGCGCCCAACCGAGTGGAAGCTCGGCACAGCTTACGGTAGCCATGCAGGAGGCACAGCGTGCTTCGCGATGGGCCGTGCACCCCGTGCGGAGGAGTTTAGATCGTGCCAGGGAGCATCGGTAGTATGGCGCTGGATATGAGCTTGGTTGTACCTGGATATGCTGGCCAGTGCAGCGATGTCCTTCGACGGAAGCGACGTCAATACAGCATCCGCTTCGACAACTCAAGGCGGTGCGGTCTGTGCGAGAGGTCATTTGTTCCCGCTGTTGGGTGTGTGGACCTCCATCCACCGCTAGATTGGCCCTCTTCGTTGGGTGGAGGGAAAGCAATGTTCATCACACTACATCACCCCTGCCCTCGGAAGAGCGAGTCGAACAGGGCCTGGTCCTGGGGGAACAGCCAGTCTTGGAGCAGGTCGTCGGGGATGGTGAACATCTCTTGGTCGGAAGACGTGGTGGACGGGGGGTTGTAGGGCTCGGGTGCGAGTTCGGCACTGAGCACCGGCTGGGCGGGGAGGGGCTGGGAGGGCGATGACTGTGCCTTCGGGGCGACGCGCTGTGCATCGATGGCGTCCTGCAGCATCTCTTGGCCCCGGCCACTCGCCTCCGCCTGCATGAATCTGTCGATGCGCTCGACGTGGTCGAATAGCCGCTCGGCGATTCCACCCGAGCACTTGAGGCTGCTCTCGAGGTGCGAAAGGATGTTGCCGAACGTGAGCAGGATCTGGCGCACGTGGATGTACGCGCTGACGGTGAGCGGACCTTGCACTACGCCGCCGAGGAGCGAGCCGACGGCGCCGAGCTGGTGCACAAACGGCGCCGAGATGCCCTGCATGTACGCGGTGGGGATGCGAGCGAGCGTATCGAGTAACTCCCCGGCGACAGCACATCGCTCGGGCATAGGCAGCGGCCCAGCGCATGCAATCGCCATGCGCACTGCCTGCATGGTCACGAGCAGATTGGCGGCAGTGTAGCTGTAGATGTCGCGCGACACGTCACCGGAGAGTGGCGCACATTCCCGCAGCTGCTCCGGCAAAGCATCGACCAGCGTCCGCACAGCTGGCCATGCAGTCGCAAGGGAGACTGTCGGCTCGATGAACTCGAGGGGCAGCTCAGGAGGATGAGCCAGGCCAGCACCCTTCTGCTGCTCTTCCGTATCGATGATGCGATGGAGAATCCGGTACAGGTCTGTGACCGTGTTCCAGCCCACAATCCAGTGCGTCTCGTTTGCAGAATTGGTCTCGTCGAGCCGCCAGCTCGGGTACTTGACGTGGCACTGCGAGGCTCGGTGTAAGATCATGCTGCCCCACAGCAACGAGACGAAGACGTCCGACGTGTATGTGGACCAGAACTGCTGTCAGCGATGTGTCAAGGGAGCATCTCTTACCAAGGCACGCCGCTCTTCCCGCTGCCACTCCTCGAGATCGGCTGGCCAGAAGCTTTCATCGTGGAACTTGAAGCACGCTGAGATGCCGTGGTACCGCGCAAGCGAGAGCTGAACGAGCTGGACATCGCCGTTTTGCTGCCCAAGGACGTGGATGAGACTCGCTGCGCGCAAGTCCTCGAACTCCAGGGGGCGGTTTGGTGGCATAGGGACGAGTGATGCGACAGCCGCAGCGCGCAGCACGTCTGGATCCACGGGAACGGGATTCTCAGCCACATGTCCGGAAGCAAGCTGGTATGCCCCGTCGCGGATGCGCGCGGCAGCAATGGCGCACATGGCGAGTACAGTCGAGCGGAACGCTGCGTCCTGCTCGTATCGCTTCTGGTGGACGTCAAGAATGTAGTGTGGCCACGAGAAGTAGTGGTAGCTGGGGTCAGTCAGTGAGACAGACGGTGACGTACATGGGGTACACGGCGGTGTGCCAGGCGTCGACGAGGTGCACAATCTGGTCGTGCCCCAGCCCGTCGGGAAAGAGGCTCGGCGTTGACTCCTTCTTCCCCCGCTGGGCCTTCGGCGGAGCCTGCCGTCAGCGCGTCCAAGAGAGCAGCTAACCCCGCGCTTCCCCATCGGCCGGTCGTACGTGCATATGTCGCCGTAGTCGAGGCACGACTGGCACATCTTGCCGGAGCCGGGGAGACACTGGCATCAGCTAGGCTTGTGAGTTGGGCGTACCTTCCGTCCGAGCCTGTTGCACCGGTCCTATATGTCAGTGCTATCGACCGCTTTCGCCTTACACATGCTCGCTACAGTCAGCATAGGCAAACGATGATTGAGAGGTGGGCAGGGGCGTATGTGATGGCTCTGACACAGTGGGCCTTTCTTGTTCATACTCACGCTGACACGCTTGCGCTTGGCACCATACCCCGAGGGCAGCGGCTGGTCTTGAGGGCCCGCGTCTGCGGTTGGCGGGCTTGCGAGATTTGTGGATGCCATGTTGACAGACCGATATTACCAGGCTGACCCGGTTGACCCGGTCGAGGAGGTTTCGGAGCGCGGTCCGAGACGGAGGATGCGGAACTGCGAGGGTACTTGAGACGCCGAAGCAGTCACCGGCGAAGACGAAACGGAGGTGGACGGGGCTGGTGGGGAGAGATGGAGAAGGAAGAGGATGAGGGAGAAGAGAGTGAAAGGGAGATGTGGGAGACGGTGACGCTCATGGGCGTAGGGCCATGGGCGTAGGGGGGCGCGTGTGTTTGATTAGACTTCATTACAAACTGGTTGCTTCCGCTAATCGCCCTGATTTGCGGAGCCGGGTACGTCCGCCCATGCCGGCTGTTGCTGTTGCAGTGTAATTAACAGGTTCAGGCGGTCCTACGCAGATGCGCTCTGCGTCTCCTTGATATAAAGTGGGACCCACGCAAACCATGCAGAACGCAACATTGCAAGCCCTCTGCTCACCATGACCCTCCTTATCACCCCTGGGTGCCGCCTTCCACTCAAGGCCTCCCTCACCGTCCTCCGGCGAGGAGTGGCTACTTCCTCCCAACCTGTAGCCATCACGCCGTCGGCACAGGAGGTTGCCGCCGGGCGTTTAGAGGCGAGAACAGTGCAAAAGTCTCTCGAGGCTCTCGCGCACGACGGCCTCGTGGTCGTTGAGGACGTGGTAGACCACGCCGCGATCGATGCCCTCAACGCGGTGATGGTGCGGGATGCCGCGGTGCTGATGGCGCGTGGCAAGGATGGGCCGTTTAACTACAACCTTGGTAGGGCCAGACGTGAGTCGACTGACACTAGGTAACCTGCAGCAGAGCCCGCCGCTCGACCCAGCGGTCTTCTCTCCCAGCATATTCGCGAACCCGATCGCGACGCAGCTCACGAACGCGTGGTTGGGCGAGGGCCCGACCATGGGCTTCATCTCCAGCAACGTCGCCGTCAAGGCAGATGAGGGGCAGCCGGTGCACTCTGACGCGGACTTTGACCACCCAAGAGTGGGTAGCGGGAGTGACGACATGCTGACCCCGGATACCCTTTGCCGCTGTCGTGAACGTCGGTTTGGTGGATATGCGGCCCGAGAACGGCTCGACTCAGTTGTGGCTGGGGTCGCACAACAACGACATCTCCGCCCAAGAGGGGGCCCATGGAGACCGTGCGTCTGGGCGTATCAAAGCCGACCTGCTTGCCGCACGCGCCAAGACTTGCCCGCCCATTCAGCCATCGGTCAAGAAAGGTGAGCTGGACGACGAGGGGGCTGATGCAGGCTCCATCATCGTGCGCGACCTCCGCCTCTGGCATGCGGGGATGCCTAACCGTACCGACGAGGTGCGGGTGATGCTCGCCATGATCCACTTTGCGCCGTGGTACCGTCAGCGGATGACGATGCGGCTGCCTCGTGCGCTCCGGCCTGTGCTTGATGGCAACCCGAGGCTGGCTGTCTCCGCCCAGTGGGTGGACGAGGCTGTAGACCACCTTGACCAGCCTTTTGGCAATGCGTTTGACTTCAGCCAGGATCTTTAACAAGTACAGCACGGAGATAATGCACGAAGTCAAAGTGGGGGTGTGGGCCTCCACTCTCCGCCACAGCTTGTGTCAATGAATAAACAGTTGACATCTCGCCATCTCACTATTTCACCACATCTCTCTCTTCAGCTCTCTCACCATCCTCGCAGCCATTCCCGCTGCCTTTGAGTCAACAAACAGCATTACCCACCCTGTCACCCCAGGCGGGTCACCTTCGGCATCGTCGTCCCCTCCCTCGTCCTTCACTCCAACGTCAGCGTCGACACCCTCCGCTGCATTCTTCGCCCTGTACACCACCATTATGGCATCAACCCTTCAGTGTCGTACTGCTGCTCCTAGCGTTGGTCCCAGGGCTTCCACCAATGAGGGCGAGGGCACACAGCCAGAAGTCGTGCTCGACCACACCGCCTACCCACACATCCTCGATTGCATCATCACCTACGCGTCATGGGAAGGCCTCGCCCGGCTCCGGCCGACCTCACGGGCTATCCAGGAGCGAGCCGAGTCTGAGCTGTACCGGCACGTCGTGGTTGTGCCGGTTGCACCTCAATCGACGGACGTCGAGTTCCTTGCCCCGGACGGACGGCGCCTACCTGGTCTTGCCTCCGCTACTCCCCAGCACCGTGTTGTTGGGCGTCTGCAGCGACACATGCGCATCCTCGATATCGTCCGCCACGCCTTGGATACGCAAAACCTTCCCCCGTACCCCCCGTCCATTGCAGTAGCCAAGCCCGAGTGGTGGATGGCCGGCCTTCGCCTCGACACGGTCCGTCAATGTGGGTCGGCTAGCCTGTGGCAAGGGTACTGCGACTCCATCTCCTGGTGGCGCAGGCGGTACTACACCGAGTTCGCGAGGTGGCGTTTTCGTCTCGGAATCGAAGTGCGGCCGCCGCCGGCCCCCCACGCAATCTTCTTCACCGAGCTCGTGCCCCCAATCCCCTCTAGGGGCCGCAAGCGTCGTCCCGATTCTTCCTCCCATCGCGGCCTGGCCCCGATGCCTCCACCAACATTAGACGCCCAGACAGTAACGATCAACGTGCGGTTCGAGCCAGACCACCCTCTTCTGCCGGCGGCAACGTGGCACCGGGCTTGGAGGTCCTCGACACGGGGACCGCACACGCGTGCGATCTTCATCCTTTCACCGACTGGCCTTGTCAACGCAGACGAAGATGCGAGCCGAGCCGCTCGGCGCCAGGAGCCCGTCCATCTCAACTTCGACCAGCAGTGTGACGAGCTGTGGGACAAGTGCTTCCTATGCCCCGACGGCTTCATCTGGTCCCTCAATGTGATCGCCGGCATTGTTGCGGATGCCGAGCTCATCGTCGTTGGAGTGGAGCAGCTCAGCGACGCAGCGCTGTCGTTTGATCCCCCGTTCACGAGCCTCCCCTGGGAGCAGAGGCGTGCCCTCTTGGAGGAGCGGTTCGTACGCGTGGACGATCTGTACAACACCCTCGACGAAGACACCGGCGAGACAATCCCCAGGTGTCCTGGCACGGAGCTACCTGTCCCGCGCTTCCTGACAGTTGCCGAGTATCGTGCGGAGGTGGGGGAGCGGGTGTGGCAGCTTGAGACATGCGAGCCACTTGGTCCTTGGAGCACGGCGATCCCAGCCTTGCCTTAAGCGGCGAGTCAAGTAGCCCAGCTGGCCGTTGTTGTGCCTATCATGCATTCCTCTCGCGAAGCAGTGCGTTGCTGACTCGATGCGATCGATGCCCAGCCCTCGGATCACAAGTCCAAGCAAACGTCAGCCCGGCCACGGAAGGCTCTCGCGTACAGTGGCATTTTGCCTCTCCTACAAATCATCCGCAGGCACCCTTGCCCTCCTTCAATGCCCGGCCCATCTTCTCTAGTCCTACTTGAGCTCATGCACGGCACTTGTGAGCGCCGACCCCACCGCATCGCCGGTATTCACAACGCCACCCGGCTCAAAGAGGAGCGCGGTGACCATCTCTGCGGCTCGCGGCCGGTGCTCCACCCCGCGTGGCAGCACGTACACATCCCCAGGCCCCAGCTCGACCGTCATCTCACCCTCGGCGGCGCGCACGTCGATGCGCAGTAGCCCCGAGAGCACATAGAACAGCTCGTCTGTGTCGTCGTGCTTGTGCCTGCTGTCAGGGAAAGGCGAGGGCTGTACGCTCACCATACGAACTCGCCCAGCAGCTTGACCGCCTTGAGCTCGTAGTTGTTGATCGAGGCGACGCGGTGCGGCTGCCACGGGTGGGCGATGTGCTCGAGCGCGGCGTGGACGTTGCGGACGGGGTCGGGCATGGTGTGCGGGATGGAGGTCGGTGAGGTGAAGCGGTTAGTCGAGGGTTATATGGACCAGCGATGGTGCGCTGCGGTGATGAGTACGAGAGGCGACAGTATTCACGTTCCGCGATCGAGTCGAACTTGACTTGGTTCGGTTCCCCCGTCGCTACCGCCGAGCCGTCGCCGCACGTTGATGGCGAGCTCGGGGAGCGTCATGAGCTCAATGGATGTGGTAATGATCGCAGACATGTACCTCCCCAGGCGGTGAATTGCCCTGCAACCCTTCGGTGCTCTTCACATCGCTTGGCCAACGATGTTGGTGGTGTAGGTAAGAGGGCTTGGTGCTCGATACGAGCCCTCGGTGAATTCTGGGTGTCGGAAGTGTGGGGACTCCGACTCGCAAGGCACAACTCGGCATGCACGGCTACGTTCCATATCAGCTGACCTCGATCACGGCATGCTGGCATGCATGACGCGGGGTGCCAGGTTAGCCCACCTTGGTGCCAGTCGGGGGCTGGGACGTTTGCGCCGGGAGAGTGGTTGGTGAGGCGTGCGGGTGCTGCTCGACGTCGATGAATCAACACTGGTCGGACTGGTGATAAGGCTAAGGGATGAAGACGCCGAGCGCTCGGCGCCGCCAAGCGCCGATATCATTCGGCGACGGCGAAACGCATGCGCATCCTTCCGCCGCAGCAACAGTCCGAAGCGGTGAGTGGATGGAGAGCGCTGAGCGCCGCCGAGAGCGCCGGCATCCCGGCCGGATCAGGTGAGACCAATTCAGCGGGCCTGGCCTGGACCACTGAGCGAGCAGCCACCGAGCTCGCAGTGCTCGCCTGGGAAAGTGGGCTGGTTGCTGGCTGCACTAGCGCGGCCGGCACCCGGCCAAGCCCGCAGCCCACCAGTAACTTGGGCCTGTCCCTCGATCGTATCGACACCGCACCGTCACGTGCGGCGCGGCATTTGCGTTCCCACGGCCACGGTTATCAGACGATAAGAGGAGGCGTTCATACCCCGTCCCCTCGAACAGCCCCCTCCCATCATACCTCCACCCCTCCATCAGAAGCAGTACACAACCATGGCGCCCCAGCCCTCCGAGCCCCGCACCGTCGTCCACGTCGACCCCTTCAAGTCCGAGGTCGGGCAGAAGGGTCTGCACAACCGCTGGCAGTGAGTTGCGTCTCGGATGGAGCTCACGCAGCCCGGACATCCCGGCTTACTGCACCGTCAAGCAGAACGAGGTGTTCAAGGTCGAGTGCCACGACTGGACGGGCGGGCAGATCAGCAACAACGACACCTCTGACGACATCCAGGTGGGTGTTGCTGGCTGAGGAGCTGGGCGGGAGCTGACAGCAGAATGTGGACCTCACGCGCATCCACAACCTCTCCGGCCCGATCGCGGTCGAGGGGGCCAAGCCCGGCGACGTGCTCGTGGTCGACATCCTCGACGTGACCCCCTTCCCCAACATGCAGTGGGGCTACACCGGCGTGTTTGAGAGTGAGCCGCCGTCAGGAGATGGACTGACGCCACAGAGACGAACGGCGGCGGGCTGTTCTCCAACGACTTTGACAGCAAGGCCGCCAAGGCCATCTGGGACTTTGAGGGAGTGTACGCCGTGTCGCGGCACATCCCCGGCGTGCGCTTCGCGGGCATCCCCCACCCCGTGAGTCCAACTTTGGCCCAGCTGACTCCAGGGCCTGATCGGCACTGCGCCGTCGCAGGAGCTGCTCGACACCTGGAACAAGCGCGAGCGGGGGCTCGTGGCCGAGCACGGAGACCCCGTGCCCGAGGTCGCGCTGGTCCCCAACCCTAAGGGCGCGTATATCGGGCAGGACATTCCCGACGACGTCCGCAAGCGCGTCCACGAGGAGGGTGCGCGTACCATCCCCGGCCGCGAGCACGGCGGAAACGTCGACATCAAGAACCTGAGCCGTGGCTCGCGCTGCTACTTCCCCGTGTACATTGACGGGGCGAACCTCTCCCTCGGCGACCTGCACTTCAGCCAGGGTGATGGCGAGCTGAGCTTCTGCGGCGCGATCGAGATGGCGGGCATCACGACGCTCAAGTGCAGCGTCATCAAGGACGGTGTCAAGAAGCTCGGCGACCTCAAGCAGCCCATCTTCATCCCATCGCCCATCGACCCCATGTACAGCCAGCAGATCGTCTTCGAGGGCCTCAGTGTCGACGTCCACGGCGACGGCAAGCAGTACTCGATGGACGCGACCGTCGCGTACAAGCAGGCCGCGCGCAACTGCATGGCCTACCTCCGCAAGCTGGGGTACAGCAAGGAGCAGGCGCACCTGCTCCTCTCTGCCGCGCCGGTCGAGTCGCACGTTGCGGCCATTGTTGACGTGCCCAACGCGTGCGTGACCATGGGCCTCCCCACTGCCATCTTCGACCGCGACATCCTCCCGACGGCGGATGGCATCGAGACGCGCAAGTATTCAAACGCCGCACTCCGCTCGGACGGTGTGCGCTGCAAGCAGGACTAGGTTGTAGATGTAGTCAGCAGTGTATTCAAAGGCATTCAATATTCCTCGGCCGAGAGACTAGTGAGACTGGAATGGCGTCAGCGAAGTCAGCGGGGTCAGCGCGTCACCGCGTCACCGGCTGCTTACATCATTCCGCCAAAGCGAACACCGTCCATTTCGTGCTTGTTCATATCGTGCTCGTGCCTGGTTGCCATACTCATATAATATCGTACGCGACATGCAGCACGTTCCCACACCTCCCTCTGCATCTCAGCACCATGGCGCACTGCATCTCCAGCACCTCCCCCGCCCCCACGCACCCTCCGTTCCACGAGCCAGTGCAGATCGACTGGCTCGCCTTCCCGCACATCTTCGACGCGATCCTCTCGTACACCGACGACGCAGGCCTCGCCGTGCTCCGCCAGACCTGCCACGACATACGCCAGCAAGCATACCCGCTGCTCCTCGAGCGCGTTAGGCTCGTCCCCCGCGCTCTCCCTCAGGGTGCGCAGGGAGCAGCGCTCATCTCGGCCAGCGGCGTGCCGCTCTTCTGCGACTGCCAGGCTGCATGGGGCTGCCAGTGCGACTCGGCCGCGCTCCGCTCCGGCGCCCACAGCGATGGTACAGCCGTCGCCAAGGCGTGGACGACCCCGACGACAAGCCTGGAGGTCGTCGGCCCCGTCCCAGCGTACGCTGTTGCCGGGCTCGTTTCCACGATGCAAACAGCGCCAGACTGGGTGCTGCGCCTCCGTCCAGGCGCCCTCGACGCACCCTTCGTCATGCCGAGCGTACACGTCCCACTCCTGGAGGTACACATGGACCTCCTTGACGCATGTGCGCCAGGATTCGCGCCGCGACTGTCCTCCGGACGCACCGTGATCCACCTGTCCTTCAGCCCGGACGACATCCCGTCCGACCCCGCCGACGGCGAGCGCGTTGGCGACGGCCCCCTCGCCCACCTCGCCGAGCACACGGGCGAGGTCACCATTGTGTTCCATCCCGAGGCGAGGGCGGGGAGGAAGTCCAAGGGCCGCTTGCCATGGCTGTGGGGTGACCTCGTTGCGTCTCCCATGGCGAGCTGGCGGTACACCATCGTCAATGCCGAGAGCTTGCCGCTGGACTGGATGGACGAGAAGCTGAGCGCACAGTCCAGAGGGCGCGCACGGCGGTCCATCGGAAGATATGTGCCCTCCTGGTGGAGTGAGTGCATGTTCAACGAGCGGTTCCGGTTCCTTTCTCTCGGAGAGTACGAGGCCGCGACTACGTCCACGGTGGCGGCCGAGGCGGAGAAGTGAGGTTGACAATGTAAGCATGTTGTACCGGTAAGCATGAGTCAGTTCATGCAGATGTGTGTACGAGGGCGCAGAGCTCACATTCTGACGTACTGCTACTCCGATTAACTGCTACTCCGATTAACTCTCACCCCAGATGCCTCCGAACCACGTTGCCAACTAACCAACATACAGCTCGAACCTCTCCTCGCCGACCATCTCCCGATACTCTTCCATCGACACCGCCTTGAAGTTGTCGAGCAACTCCTCATCCTCCAACGCGGGGCTTGGGTCGACCGCCTTGCGCTCCAGCAGGGCCGCATACAACGCCTTGCGAGCCCTCTCCTCGTCCCATGGCCCAGCCTGTCCCCACCACGTCGCGGGGACAGCAGAGATATTGACGAGCGTGTGCGGCACCCGGCAAGCACAGTAAAGTGCGGTAATGACCTGCCGCAACGTCCTCTGGGGTGGGGCGCTTGGCAAGTCGCCAACGTACGGGTGGGACGGGAGGCGACCGACAAAGCCGCTCGACGCGTGGAAGATCGCCGTGACCTCACGCACCGAATCGGCGTACGCGATATCGATGAAGCACGAGTTGCGCGTTGTGAGCGGGTCGAACGTGAGGTTAAGCACGAGGCGCGGCGCGTTGACGACGGCTATGTGTGGGCCGTGGTCGTAGTCGTGAGGCCCGCCGTGGCCCCAGTCCCAGAGGTGCGTCCACACGACTGCGTGCGGGGCGGTCAGGCCGCGCGAGGCCCATCTCCCGGCCGCGAGGGCGTGGTAGCCGTCCTGGTCGCGGCCCGTCCGCACGAGGGGCGCGCACTGCGAGAGCACTTTGGCGAGGTGTGTGTCACGGGCGCCCGCGAGGTCGAGAACGCGTGTGCCCTCCATGCAAGGGGGTGGAGGGTGCTCGAGGAGCGACAGGGCCACACCGTCGCTGTCTACGTCGGTAAGGTAGTCCTCGCCGCGGAGGGGGCTCAACTCCGTCATGCCAGGTATGTAGTGTGGTTCGGCTAGAGTGGCGAGTGTGCGATCCTCGCTAAGCCGGAGGCGGTTCCATTCCAGCAGCGCCGGGACGCGCCCCTGAGGCGAGGAGAGGTATGCGGGAACGAGCCACCGCGGGTCGAGCGGAGATGGGGGGTAGTGGCGAAGCACGAGGTGCTGGGCGAGGAGCAGATCGCACTTGTCCCGCAGAGCACGGCTTGTTGTGCGGAGGGCGATGAGCGAGTCGTGCGGCGCCAGGTCGACAACCACGTCAAGGATGTGCGGGTAGCGCGTGATATCGAGTGGAGCTGTGTGTTCGCACTCCTCCGTACTGTGGTTAGGCCTGCGCTCCGGTGAGGCAGATGTGCTCACTAGGCAGAGCGCGAGAGCATACCGGGCAAGATGTCCAGAGGCCATGATGGCGTAGGTGGTTGGTTGCAGAGAGGAGCTGCTGGATGATAGAAAGGGAGGTGAAGAGAGTGGGGAGGAGAGAAGAAGAGTGTGAGGCTCGTCCTCTTCGCGCCCATCCTCGCCATCATGCGTGATGGGCGCACAGTAGGAGCACCCGCAAGATGCAAAAAAGGAAGACTTGTGGACGAGTTAGGAATCGAACCAAAGACCTTGTCAAGAACACTGTTTACGTAATGAAGTCGTTACGTAATGCTAATGACACGCTCTACCAACTGAGCTACACGCCCGTCACGTCTGTGTTGTCTGCTTACGTAATCCGGAGTGGGGCAGACTAAGCCGTCTTTTCTCCTACGGGCTCTGCGTGCACGCCGCCTCCGCGCTTGTCGCTACAGCTTGGGCTCGGGAGGGCTTCTGTTAGCAGTATGCTAGCATTCGGCTCACAGGAGAGGCAGGCACTCAGCTGCAGCGCGGTCCAGTCGTTCTTGGGTGATGTCGAAGCAGCGGGGGAGGCGCTCGTCGCGCACGCCCGTGGTGAGGTGTTGCGCAAGGCAGCGCGTGATGTTGACGATGGTTGCCATACCGTGGCCTGGGGTCAGCTAGGGGGACAAAGTCTAGCTCACCGTTGTAGCCTGCCGAGATGAACATGCCCCCCTTACCGGGCACCTCGCCGACGAGTGGTCGCCAGTCAATCGAATGGCACATGATGCCTGCCGTCAGCGCCTCCTCCCGACACCCAAACGTACCTGACCACGCCCGCGCCAGGCCCTCACCGTCCACCTCGGGCCCCCAGCCGACGTAGTTGTCGCGGCAGTAGTTCGTGAGCCCTGCTATTAGCTTGAGCTCGGAGTTCCAACAGCTACGCAATCCGTAGTGAGGTGCTACACTCACACTCGCGGAACTTGGGAACGACGACTGAGTCGTCGTCAATCCCATACAGGTCGCGCGGAGAGCCGAAGGTGTTTACGACCGTCGCGTTGAACGGGCCCAGCACCATACCCGCGTGGGGAGTCTGGATGAGGTACGGCCCGTTCTCGATGCCATACGTCCCATCGAGCGAGTTGTTGCCTGCGAAAGTTACAGGCGGGACTACGAGCCCAGCGTGCCCGCGATACGGTGTCAAGCTTTGGTCAGCTCAGAGGAAGGGCATTGCTCACTGTGCCGCGATACCAGTGTTGGCGGCGAGGTCGTCGGGGAACAGGTGACGAGTGTACCCGTTGGTGGCGAGGACGGCCTGCTTGGCGCGGATCACACCACGGTCCGCACAGTCGACAGTCCATCCCCCGCGGTACTCCTTCAGAGAGGAGACCGGTGCCCAGGAGTAGAAGCTGAAGTCCTTGTTCTCCAGCGCCTTCTTCAGCAAGGCCGTGAGGCCGCGGTGCGGGTGCCAGCTTCCGCTCGGCACCCACTTCATCGCCAGTGCGCCCTTGACGCGCGACACGCGCTCTGCCTCCGCCGCGTCAAACAGAGCGGTGGCATCGAGGCGCTTGTGCCCGTGCTTCACGCTACGCTTCATGGCGCGGTGGTAGGCGTCAAGCGTCCTCTTGCTCTCCGCGACGCGCTCGGGGGTGGTAGCCACGTCGAGGCGGTACCCGCGCCAGAAGTCGACGTCGAGGCGCTCGCGGAGCATAATCTGCTCGCACAGGTCGAGCGTGTCCTGCTCGAAGAAGATGATGTCGAGTGCGTCCTCTTCCGTCACACCGCCGCCGCCTTCAGAGAGCGGGGTGGTCATGCTGCCCAACACGTCCCATGCGTGGGGGCCGATGTGCCCACCGTTTCGTCCCGCTGAGGTCAGCATGCGCTCGACAAAGCGGAGTCTCACAGGCGCACGACCCCACGTCCTTCGCATCCAGGAGGATGACTTTGCGCCGCGGCATCCCGGGACGCGTGAGGTGGTACGCGAGCGACACGCCGGTCGCCCCCGCGCCGACAATCACAATGTCCGCGTCGGCGGGGAGCACCTCGTTGCGACCATAGTCCCAGAGAGCACCGGGACCACGGTTCTGCCGTCAGCACTACCCCTCAGAGTTGCAGGACTCACTGTGGCCTGCCAGTGCGAGACGGTCGATGTGTACTTCTGTGGGAAGACTGGCATGGTGAGACGGTGAGTGGAAGATGGAGAAGCCAATGGATGAGGGGCCATTCCACGCAGTGCGGGGTAGATAAGTGGGCATGTTGTCGGTGAACGCCGAGGTCACGTGCCAATCAAACCAGGTTGAGCCGAGCCAAGCCCCATCGGTAATGCTACCAAGCGTGTGGGCTCGCTCCCCAAGCAGCGTGTTTGTAAGACGCGGGGCAGAGCGCTCATACGGGTGCGTATCCGGATGCAGAGAGATGTATTGAGCGGGGGACCATGGGGGAGGAGGTAACTCGGGGACCAGATTGCTGGGTACTCGGCGTCCAGATCTGTGGTGAGGGCCACTCCCGTCCGTGCAGAGTAGGACAGCGAGGAGCAATCCCCAGGCTGCTGCAGGCCAGTGCGGTTAGACCTGAATGCATTCCGCTTCAGGCAGAAGCAGACGACTGCAAGGCCTGCAGGAGAGGTCGAGCACAAGGATCGACTGGACGTGTGGCGACTGCAAACGCCCGCCTGCATGGTCGCGGGCGGATATCTGAATGCTGAACGCTCCACGGCGCTCCACAGCGCACTGTCGGCCAGCCTCCTTACCTGCGCTTCGCGACTTTGAAGAGAGTCCAACCTCAGAGGCGCTACCCTGATCCGGTGGCCTTCCAAAGCGACGATCCCCGGTGAGCATCGCCGCACTCGATACCGACATGCAACGTTAACCATCAGCGTTCGCGAGAGCAATGCCTGGGAGAATTGGGGTGCTGAAGCTGTGGCCTCGTGACAAGCGAGTTGATTGTGACCGCCTCCACTCACCAGAGAACCGGTCCAAGTGTACATGTCAACTGCAGTGCATGCACGCTCGGCATCTCTCAGCCGACACCTTCACATGCCAAGCCCTGCTCATTCCGCTGCCATTGATCGTGCCGCTCCTGCGGTGTAACGCAGGCACCGAGACAAAAGCTTGTCTCACGCGTTCAAGACATCCGCAAGACAGTGAGTAAGTCACGCGCGTACAAGTCACGTATAACCCAGCGGCAGACGCTACTCTGAGCACCTTTTGTCTGCTTCCAGCCTCAGCAGACGCTATGGCACTCGCTTCGCTTCATATTGCACCTGAAGATCTCGGCTGGCCTCGCCTCGCACCTGATATCTGCAGGGTCTATTCATAACTATGTCGATGAACCATAGTCAACCTGCGGCGAGCGCTCTCCCGCGGCACGCGCCGGGCTGTTGGATCCGGCTCCGATGACCAGAGGAGCAGGTGCTTTGCCTGCCGCGGCATTGCGATGCACATGAGCACAATGAGCAGGGTTGAACAACGTCCATGAGCGCCCATTGTGTGTCAGATCCACTAGCATGTCGGGGCCAGAGGGACCTGTAACTCAACCTGACACGCACCCTTTGCCATGCCAGCCTCCTCCGCTCGCCCTGGCCCTTGCTCTCGCATGGCTTCTGGACATCTCTGGTCTTGCTCCTCCCAGCCGACCCGCAAGCCGAAGTCCGACTGGGCGTGACACGGGGGCCGCTGAGTACAGTCAGGTCCAGTTGGGCATTGGCTGCGCTGGAACTGGCGGGACGGGACAGGTCTCACCGATGAGTGTTTCAAGTCGCACCGAGGTCCCGTTCCAGTTCCGGGATCGACGGGTTCGGGCCTCAGGACAGTTCGGTCCAGTTCTGCAGCTGCGCATATCAGCGGCACCCGCCGCCTCGTTCTGCTGGAATGGTCGACATACCGTGCATGAACAGGGCTGAATGCACGTGGCGGGGGCTGGTCTGGTGCATCGGGATCGGGGGGAGTGCGCGAGATGCCGGCATGGCGCGTGTCCGATGGAACAGGATATTTCCTGGAATCGATCCCAAAACACCACTTCTCTCCTTCGCTGGAACTGACATCAACAGATCTCCCTCCGTCATCGAAGATCTGCACATCGCCCGCCACGATCGTCTCTGCATGTTTACCCCCTCCCCGCCAGGACCTCCTGTGATCTCCCGGCCCTCTATCCCTGTGCCCGTGCATGCATGCACCCCCAAGCGAGCAAACGTGGGTGGGATTACTCGTGCTCTCGCCATCGATGCTGCCCCTTCCGTTCCGTCCTCACACTAAGCTCTCGTCCCCGCGCGGCCCCTTGCCCGTACCGTAACATGTCTTTAACAGACTCCTCGTTATCCTCCGGTACACTCCCGCCGCGTTCGGCGCAGCGCTTACGCACGCTCACTTCCCCCGCGCACGAAGGGAGATAGCGTGCGAGGGCCAGGGCCATGCCGAGATGCGGATCGTCGCCATCCCGAAGCAAGGACTAGCGGGTTCGGGCGACGGACTGACAATGAGCCAAGGATGCCATGGCAGGGTGCTGGCCACCCGGCGGCAAACATGCTCATGGCCATGTTGGTCGTGAAGCCCGTGCCGTGGACAGATATGAACAGCACATGGCTCTGACGTTCTCGTTGTTCACTTTGTTTACCCACTACTCAACATGGTGACGATCGAGTCGGCAGTGCGCGTGCGCCGGCAGGATGAGGGCGAAGGCGAGGGCTCTACCTCCAGCTCGCGGACACGGACGACGAGCACGCAGTCGAATGAGTCGGCAACCACGACAGACGAGTGGTCTTCGGGGGCGACAGAGACCGCAACCGACTGGTCCTCGAGCGCAGAGTCATCGATCCAGAGCGTCGTGACCGTCACCGCGACCCCCTCTGTCATCAGTATGCCTGCCCGCGCTTGAATCCGCTGACCTCAGCCATGACCGCTGTGTCCACCGCCATCTCGACTGCTATCTCGACCGCCATCTCCACGGCTCCCACAATCACCATGACCGCCAGCCCCACGCCCACCCCCTCCCGCCTCTCACCACATGACCTCGCTTGGAAGTACATCATCGCCCACGAGTCATGGCCAGAGTGCGTTCCTCATTCCTCAGTGGACTCCGCTAACCCCAGCCACCCGAAGTACCGCTACATCTACATCTTCTGGATCATCGTGGGGGTGATGGCTGCACTCTACGCTCTCGCCCACCACCTGCGCATGAGCGGCGGGAGCATCGGCGCGGCATACAACAAGTGGGGCATGAAGCGACACAGCATCCGGTTCTGGCCGCGTTCCTGGGGGAGGGCATTCGTGCTCCCTTCCAACTCGTACCTCCTCACAATCGGGGTTGTCACCCTCTCGCTCATCCTGCTGTCCGTCCTTGGCCCGGACCACGTCCTCGAGGCCAAGGGGATCATGGACTTCACGAACATGGGCGACACGGGCATCGTCAAGCGCACCCTCAACGGGCTCGCGCAACTCCAGACTGAGGCAGCGCGGATGAAGATTCGCCGCGCACCCAAGCCCGACAACACTGTCGAGGAGCTGACGACCCACGTGAGCTGGCAGGTCGCCAAAGCTACCTGGACCCAGGGGAATCGGTGGGGCTTCATGGCGTTCGCCGCGATGCCGCTCATCGTGACCCTCGCCCTCAAGTCCTCGCCCTTTGGCATCTTCACCATGCGCTGGTTCACCGGCCTGCACTGGGACAAGGTGGGCACGTTCCACCGCGCGGGCGGTTGGGTGGTGTGGGGCCTCACAACCATCCACGTCGTGGTGTGGACCGTCAAGCTGTTCGACGACTACTACGACGGGCGGCCGATGTGGTTCGCCATGCTCACCGTCTACCGCTTCCGCTTTGGCATTACGGCGTACACGGCCATGACGCTCGCCATGGCGCTCTCCCTCCGCCCCGTCCGCAACAGGAGCTACGAGCTGTTCTACTGGTCCCACTGCGTGCTCATGTTCATCATGATGGTTGGCGCACTCGTGCACCACTATAGCATCGCGCACTGGGTCGGCATCGCACTGTTCCTCTGGCTCGGCGACAGGGTTTGGCGCGCCGCTCGCTACTGGTACATCAACGGTGCCGGGCGGGCCAAGACCCACGCCTCGCAGAAGTACGCGCCCAACCTCGCTTCCGCCGCTAGCTCAGGGACGTTGGTTGATGGCCGCATCCAGAGCGTCGTCGATCTCGACCCCGAGATGTTCCCGAGCCCCGTCAACATCCCGCCCGGCATGGCGCATGTCCAGCTCCTCCCGAGCCGCACTATCCGCGTGTCGATCCGCACGACCCGCCCAATGAAGTGGCACGCCGGGCAGAGCGTGCTCCTGCACCTACCCGAGCTCAGCCACTTCCAGACACATCCGTTCACGATCAGCAACAACGACCCCAACGAGGTCGTGCTTATCATCAAGGCGCGCAAGGGCCTCACCCGGCAGCTGTACGACCACGTCCTCGCCCTGATGGAAGCGCGCGCCGCGCCCATTAAGCGCGAGAGCCGCTCTTCCTCGGTGTACTCGGACATGAGCATCCCCCGCCTGAGCCACCTCGACCCAGTCCTCATCCGTGCCGGCGTCGATGGGCCGATGGGGAGTGCTGGCCGTGTGCCCTGGCTCTCCTATTCGACCGCCCTGCTCGTGTGCGGCGGCTCGGGCGTGACCTTCGGCCTGGCGATGACGGACTGGCTCTCGCGCGAGATGGCCAAGCTCGATGGACAGGGAACTCTCCGCCGCGTGCGCTTCGTCTGGATCGTGCGCGAGTACGCCGAGATCACCTGGTGCGCCGGTGCAATGTGCCGGTTCAAGGCCGCTCTTCCCGACCCCGACCGCCTGCAGATCGAGATCTACGTCACGAACGGCGAGAAGAGCCGCCCGATGCCGCGCCCCGCCCACTCGCGTACCATGAGCCGGGTCAACTCCTTCGCCGAGAAGCTGGGTGACATGGAGCTCGAACCGCCCCGCCGCCCCTTCGAGCGCAAGGACTCGACCGACTCTCTCGCATCGGGCTACGGCGGAATGGCCGACGAGGACGGCACGAGCGCGCCGCAGCGCGGGTTCTACGAGGGTGTCGACCCCGAGACGCGCGTGCACTACAACGACGTCGTGTACCTCACCAACTTTGACGGCGAGAGCGACGTCGGAGATGCGGCGGAGGACACTCTGTCGCGCGCGCTCCAGCGTGAGGGACGTGTGCGCCGTGCCCGCTCTCGCAAGCTCAAGAAGCGCCTGATCCAGGCCGGCGAGGAGCGCCCACCCCTCCCATCCCCCAAGGAGCCTGAGGTCGAGCAGTTGCACGACCGCCCCGAGTACCCGGACCCGGACGAGGTCGGAGCGCCCCGCCCCCGTCGGCCGTCCGCCAACCGCCCAGCGTCGGCGTACGACCGCCGCGGACCCGCCTTCTCGACCCACAGCGTGGAGCGGTACGAGCCGTTCGGGCGCGGTCCGTCCCCTGCCCCGAGCATCGACGACGAGGGCGTGCGAAACACGATCTTCTCGCTCTCGTCGCGGACGCAAAGCATGGTCCTCCTCGAGGACACGCACGATGGCAAGGGCCACTCCTGCGCGGGGTGCGGGCGCGCTGGCGCCGAGAACCTGTGGATTGACGAGGCCGACTATGCAGCCGCGCTGATGCTCTCCGAGAACGCTCGGACAGGGCGGCCCAAGCTCGCGTCGATTGTCGAGGAGGAGCTGCGCAACGCCCAGGGCGCCATGATCGTCGGCACATGTGGCCCCGCCGCGCTTGGCACTTCTCTCCGTGCGCTCGTGTCGGACGCTATCGACCCAAGCAAGATCCGTAAGGGCGACTCGCGTGGCCACGTCACGCTGTACACTGAGGACTTTGAGATGTAAGAGAGGAGAGGACATAGAGTATAGACACGGACATAGGGATAGAGCCTTTCAGGCGGATGCATTCATCAACACGCTGCCGAGGTGTCGGGTGGAGCGGAGTGTATTCCAGCATGCCGTCACTATGTGCATGGCGAGGTGCTAGCCTCACCGTCTACCCCGTCTGGGTCCATCGCTGGTCGATCTCGCCTCTCGCCGCTGTCATTAGACACGACGCTCGGTGCCATCTCGCTGCCCGTCACTGCTGTTGGTGATTCGGTCAGCGGCATTCCCTGGATGTCACCACATTCCCCGCACCGGTGCTTCGTCGGCGGCGTTAGCACGAGCGCACCGGCGTTGCAGAGCAGGGGTGTTGCCCCGCCTGCCCCGCCCCACACGGACTGCGGATCGTATGGATTATTGGTGCGGACAACGCCTTCGGCTCCGCATGCTGGCAACCTCGCCACGCCAATTGGTCGAAACGCACTCTTCTCCGAACAAACATGAAACCTTCCACACCACGCGCACTAAATTGCGTTTAGCGTTCGTCTTGGCATCTTGGCATGACAACACCACCCATCTTATCTGATGCTCTGCACTAATTACCAGACACCACTCCACTTTCGGCCGACTCGTGTGCCTTTCTCCCTTCGATGGCGTTCGGCAGCACCCTCGGCCAGGCGGGGCGGAACGCTAAGAGATCGCACTGTCCGATCAGATGATGTTTCCGTCCTCTTGGCGTGCACACGATGGGCACGGGGGCCAGGTGACGCACCGGGGTATACCGGTGTGCCCTGGGTACCGTGAGCTAGTTGCATCGAGACCAGTCGAATGGCGCACCAATGCGCGAAGAGGAGTTGCAGGGTTGAAGAGCAATTGTGGATCCAGCGGGCGCCGTTGGGCGGCCTGGGTGAGGCATTTGGGGTGGTATATATCGGAAGGGCGGAGGTTGTTGGCAGCCTGACTCACAGAAGAACTAAAAAGTCGCATCGTGAGGCAGGAGGTGGGACACAGCTCACGCCAGAATGGAGTTCCTGCTTCCCCGACAGCAGCAGGGCGGCAACGCGACCGCGGGAGGCGCCGGCGGCTCCGGGGGCAACGCGACCAAGCCCAAGGACCCGATGATGCAGCCCGCGGGCCCAGGCCTGCCGCCATGGATTGTGTGGCTGCCCAAGCTGCACTCGCGCGTCGCCTTCAACATCCTCTGGTGGATCCTAACGGGTGTGGTCGGCGTCCTGGCTATCGCTCACGTGTTCCGCATCGTCCGTGCGCTCAAGCTGAGGAAGCGCGGCGCGGCGCGCCGTGCACCCGGATCGGCTGCCTCGACGGCAGTTGAGGCCGCTCCCCGCGCCGGGGGAATGGCGAAGCTGTACGCCGTGCGCGCGGCCTGGACCAACTTTGTGCACGTCCGCGTGCCCCTGTACTTCTTCCCGAGCCACAGCGTCAGCGAGTGGTTCTGGACTGCGGCGTATGTCGCCCTCGTCATCGGCCTCACCTTCTGGGGATCCACGTACAAGGGCAAGCGGAACTACACCCGTGTCTTTGGCCTTGCCGTGGGTTGCCTCGTGGGGCGAGCTAACAGCAGTCGATCTCCCAGATGCCGCTCATCGTGGGCCTGGCGGGGCGGAACAACCTCATCGCCCTCCTCACGGGCATCTCGTACGAGAAGCTTAACTGGCTGCACCGCACCGCTGGGCGCACCTGCGTCCTCACCGCATGGACGCACATGGGCGCCATGGTGGGGCAGGTTGGCAAGCCGACCGTCAACCCGAAGAACTGCACCACCGCGACGGGCATCCTCGCCCTCACGACCATCACGCTCATGTTCCTCAGCTCGTTCGGCCTCTTCCGCCGCCTGGCGTACGAGGCCTTCATTGCTCTCCACATCTGCCTGGGCATCACCCTGCTCGTCGCGCTTTACCACCATCGCCCGATGTACCGGCACTGGATCTACGCCAGCTTGATCATCTGGGGCTTTGACCGCGCCGTGTCGTTCCTCAAGGCCGCGTACGCCAATCTCAGCCGCAAGAACCAGGCGGAAGTCACCCTCCTCGGCCCCGACACGGTGCGCGTCGTCGCCCACGCACCCAAGCTCAAGTGGCGCGCGGGGCAGCACGCGTTCCTCATCATGCCCTCGGTCGCACGCCTTGGGCTCGAGAGCCACCCGTTCACCATGACCAACGTGCCCAACGAGTCCGGCGAGGCCGTGTTCATTGTCCGCGCGCACACAGGCTTCACCCGCCGCCTTGTCGACCACCTCCAGTCCTCGGAGGGACAGGTCAAGTGCTTCATTGATGGTCCGTACGGCCTCCCACCGATGCTTGACCACTACGGTGGCGTCCTCCTCATCGCGGGTGGCACGGGCATCACGTACGCCCTCTCCCACCTCCTCGGCATCGCCAAGGCCGCGCGTGCTGGCAAGTGCGCCGTCGCGTCCGCCCGCCTGGTCTGGAACGTCCGCGAGCGCGACGACCCCATCTCATGGATCTCGCCCCTGCTCAAGGACCTCGCTGCCGACGGCTTGCGCGTCCACATCGACGTGCACCTCACCTCGCACGGTTCGGGTGAGCCCACGGACCCTGCCCCGGGCGAGCACGAGAGCGGGGACGGCAAGGCGTCCCCCGGGTCCGACCCCGAGAAGGCGGTTTCCTCCGACACCGGACACGACGGGCTCCTCACCATCAAGCACGGCCGCTCCGACATCGAGGCCACACTCCGTTCGGACATCGCCGGCGTGCCGGGCGACGCGGGCGGCATGGCCGTCGTGGTCTGCGGGCCGACCAGCCTCGCCCTCGACACCCGCCGCGCGGTGTGCCGCGTCAACTCGGCGGGCGCGGTGGCCAAGGGGCAGGTACCCATCGAGTTCTATGCCGAGAAGTTCGGGTGGTAGTTTGGCGTCGCGGTGCGAAGGTGGGAAGTGGTGGAGGCTGTGGCAGAGGACAGAGGCGGGGGTTTACGTAGATACAGTACATAGCACATAGCACGACAGTTATGGCCACGAAACGAATGCAATACAATGCCTATTCCAGCGCGACGCCGTTCACCTGCGGTACCTGTGTGCACAGGCTTGGGGTTAGTCGGTCTCGGGCCTGCCGAGCGCGAGTGATTTTGGTGGAAGTCGATAGGGTGCCGAAACTCGTGCCGAGCGGCACCCCTCGGCGTTCGGCCAGCTCATCATAACCTGAGTCATAGCGGGGCCATGGAGTGGCGAGGAGCGGTGTAGCCTCACCGTCTGAGCGCCCCCGTTGCACAGACGAGCCCAGGTATAAGGAGCGCGTGGTAGGCCTCGGGCGTGTCCAATTGACCAATGCTTCCATCGTCGTTCCTCCTCTCCAGAACATCCCTGGCTGGTATGTGCCTCTGTTAAAGAGGTGATCCGCCACACTGCCAACCTCTGTGTGTGGATTAGAGCGATCTGGGGGATCTGCACCCCGCCGATCTCGACTGCAACACTGCGGGCTGCGGTGTCATGATCGCCAGATCTCGGCCCTCGTCATCATCGACTCTCTCAATTGTCTCACCCTCGTATCAAACCGCCCTCACCATCCCCGTCGAGCCTCCAAGAAGTTCTCATCCAAGACCCATTGCGGCCAACACCCCTGCGGCCCTCAGTTGATGTTGTACGCACGCAGGGTTCGGACCCTCAGTGCCCCTTCCCTGCCGGGACCGTCCATGGCCTGCTATCCACAAGCTACCGCGGCAAGAGGCAACGCAAAGGCTGGCCCAGGCCAACTGATGCAGCCGGCAATGACGCGCCCGCAGCTGATGAGAACCATGAGATAACAGTAACCTCGGACCAGCCGCGCTCGTCGGCAACTTGGCGAACACCAAAGCCGAACATCACTCACTCCCATGCGTGCAGGTATGAACCGCGGCAACATCGTGAATGGAGCTAAGACATGGTAGGCACACGTCGGCCCGCACCACGCGTCGCAGGCCCTCCTCGCCATCCTCGCCAGATCGCGAGATCACCAAGCTGAGACAGAGTACGTCGCGTGAAGAGAACATTTCGGAGTCTCCAACGGCCCCACATTCCAACTCGTTGTCATTCGCCGCCCCATCCGCGCTCCAATCATGCCCACATCTCGCGCCGTCGATGCGCTGCATGCGCTGTCCCCCACATACCACACCGTCACATGACGCCCACCTCCGCCGTTGACGAGCGCTGTCAGCCTCAATGGCGATCACTTGCCCACTGACGCCCACTCGGCATCGTCTCGGCAAACAGAAGGGCCTTATATGCAGGCACACGAGCCAAGCAGTCGTGGTCTCACACGAGGTGCCCAAAATGGTCGCCTGACCGACTTGGCTCCTCAGCTGCTCATCTCAGCTGCTCAGGGGCACAGCCGTCAACTTACCCATGCCGTTCACGCTGGAGCGGGCCCTGAGTCAACTGCACAACAAAGAACGCGGGACATATGCAGAGCGACGAGTGCGAGCTGATCGACGACACGAGCGCCTTTCGTTGCAGCCTGCTGAGGTACGCAGGCTCAGCAATCGCCGCATCTCCCCACAATCTCGAAAGTGGGCGACCCACAACTCAACACCGGCTGCAACGTTCTCAGCAACCCTCCGCACCGGCTAACAACCCCACGCCACTGCACGTCCCACCAAGCTCCGCCACAACGGCAAGCGCCACCTCCACGCTTTCCGCAGCAACAGGGGCATGTAGGGTAGCGGACTGGGGCGCCGCTCGCTGTGTGCGGAGGGAACCGGGGCGCACGGCTCGAGTTGCGTCCCCAAAGCTGACACGCAGGTGTGGTGAGCACCAGCAAGTAACCGGAGTGGAGGAGCTGCGCGTCATGCATTCCTCACGATGGGCCCTCAAAGTCCTCCTGGGCGAATCAGCTGCCGACTTGGCGCTTGCCTCGAATAGAATCCGGCTATACAACAACCTCCGAAAAGTTCATCTGCGCCTCAAGGCAACCCGTGCAAACGATTATCCAGGGGGGGACACGGGACAACTCCTGAACTGGTGAGAACACTTGCACTTCCATAGCCGGGAGCGCGCGCGCTGAGCAAGCCTAGTGAGCACCAGAGGTCGCTGACAGCAGGCCTAGCATGCCCGTCGGCTACAGCACCTTATCGTAGATTGCCGGTGCGCGCTCCACCCCGCGGGGAGAAGGATCTCATTAGCCTCATTTGCCTCGTCGGCCCTGAGGAACAACCTGGTGGCGGGGCGGCACACAACGACTAGGTGGGCCTCGGGCTCCGCGGTGGGCCGGGCGAAGCAGCATTGCGGGAAACTCGTGAGCGCCTGAGGCTTCCCTGCGGGGATGGCGGCTACTCGCGGCACTCGCGGCGGGGCCCGCTGCAACTCGCGGGGCAAGCCCCACACGTTTTCAGCGACCTGGCGCGCCCCTCGCCTGATGCTTGATCGAGGCAGGTCAGGCTGGCGCGGGACGATGGAACAATGCGACGAGGAGTGCGAGCGCTGACTCGCCGTCGATATAAGAACCGTGTCATGCCATGGTGTCCGCCATCCCCACCCCATCGCCCGACACACCATGGCGACATTCAGCGAGAAGGACGAGCTTCACCAGCACACCAAGGGCGAAATCAGCCACTCGGAGGGCCACTACTCGCCCGACCCGTACCATGAGCGGCCGGAGGACCTTGAGGACCACCGCTCGCGCCAGGTCGACATCGACCACGGCTTCGACCCCCACGAGATCAACACCACCGTCCGCAAGGTCGACCTCCGCCTCATCCCCATCCTGTCGGCCATGTACTGCATCTCGCTCATCGACCGCACGAACCTGTCGCTCGCGCGTGCCGCCAACAAGCTGCAGATGAACATCGACCTCGACCTCGCCAAGGCCGACGGCTCGTCCCAGGGCAACCGCTACGGCTTGGCCACTATCATGTTCTTCATTCCTTACATGTGAGCAGAGCCACGACGACGATAGCTGATTCCCAGCATCCTCGAGGTCCCCTCGCAGCTCGGCCTGCGCAAGTTTGGCGCCAAGTGGTGGCTGGGTACCGCTACTGTGCTCTGGGGCATCGTCATGATCGGCATGGGCTTTGTCACGAACTGGCAGTCGCTCGTCGCTCTCCGTGCGGTCCTCGGTATCTTCGAGTCCTGCCTGTTCCCCGGTGCCGCCTTCCTCATCTCGTGCTGGTACCCGCGCCACCAGATGGCCATGCGCAACTCGTTCTTCTACTGCCTCTCGATCGTCCTCTCGGGTCTCTCGTCGATCATGGCCTGGGGCATCTCGCAGCTCCACACCAGGAACAACCTCCACGGCTGGCAGTGGATCTTCATCATCCAGGGCGCCCTCACCGTCTTCATCGGCTTCATGGGCTACCTCTTCATCACCGACTTCCCCGACAAGGCCCACTTCCTGACCGACCACCAGAAGAACATCATCATCACGCGTATCCAGCGTGACCGCGGCGACGCCGAGGTCGACAAGCTCACCATGCCCCTCTTCTGGGAGTACCTCTTCGACTTCAAGCTCTGGCTCTTCGGCTTCTTCTTCGGCTCGACCACGCTGGGCTCGTACTCGCTCGCCTACTTCCTCCCCGGCATTCTCGCGCAGATGGGCTTCAGCAACGCCCTCGCCCAGATCCTCGTCGCCCCGCCTTACGTTTGGTGCATCGTCCCCTGCGTCGCCGTCTCCATGTTCTCGGACAAGACGCGCATGCGCGCTGCCGGCATCTCGTTCAACGCCATCTGCCTCATCGTCGGCACCTGCATGTACTCGCAGCTTCCCATCGGCCAGAAGGCCGCCCGCTACACCGGTATCTTCCTCGCGATCGGCGGATGCAACAGCAACGTCCCCCTCATCCTCGCGTGGGCCCAGTCCTCGATCCGCCGCCAGTCCAAGCGTGGCTTCGCCTCCGCCCTCATCGTCGCCTGGGGCGGTGTCGGCGGTATCCTCTCCGGTGTCGTCTTCATGGAGAAGGAGGCCAAGAAGGGCTACCCGACTGGTGTCTACCTCACCCTCGCCCTCAACTCTTGCGTCGTCCTCTTCTCGATGGCCCTCATGCTCTACTTCAAGTGGATGAACCGCCGCGCCGACCGTGGCCTCACGGTCATCGAGGGCTCGCCAGCCTTCCGCTACCAGGGCTAGTTGGTGAACGGACAGTTGGGATGTGTGGAGTGTATCAGCAGGGACAGTGTGCATTATGGTTGTGCAGCAGGGGATGTGTACAGGTTACAGTGGTAATAGCAGTCATGGGATGGAATCGGACTACAGTACAGTACATTCGTAGCTGAGCAGTGGGCCAGCGGCGTGGGTCGTTTGGGTACTACCCTCGACAGCTTCGTACTTCTGACAGCTGACAGGTGGGCAGGAGGTTCGGCTTCCATCATACCGAGCCCGCGTGTGCGTACAGTATACCCGCTGTGTCAGCAAGATGTGGGCAGGTGTGTAGTGGGCGGAGGCCACAGAGCCGGTCCGCGACTTTGACGTCAGGCACTAAAACCGTTCGCCAAGGCGCTGCATTTACACAGGCTGGTGATCTGGTGAACAGCTGGTTCCACATGGTCACGAGGGCCAGTGCCGGTGCCTGGTGAAACCGGCTCCCGGTCCGCGGTCCGCGGTCCGGAGTACACCCTCGACGCTCACCACCATCATACTTCACAGGAGGCTGGAACGGCCATGGGACCCAGCAGGCGGGGTAAAGATATGCCGAGACGCCGAGCGCCGAGGGCGAATGGCAAGTCGCCATCCTAGGCGGGTGAGGCTTGAGACAAGGTTGGTGGCAAGAGACCGCAGCTCGCATGGTCCACAATGCATACGTCGGTCAGCAGGCGGTCAGCACTTGGACGTGGTAGCGCGCAGAAATCCAGCTGGGTGCATGGAGTACCCAGGTGGGTTGTTTGCTGACGGGGCTCGGCTATACCTCCACGGAAAGGCGTGCCCAGCTGGGTTGGTGCCGAGCACTGAACACATCGTGGGAAACATGGCGCTCGCCAGCTTGGGAGGTGATTTTATCAATGCCACCAGTCACAGCCTCCATGCGGATACGCCCTCACGCTGCTGATATACGCATGTCGCTGATAGCCGCGGCGCCACGTCGTACATCAAGCTTGGTCGGTCGCGCACACGGAGGTTCGGTCCCAGGGCATCTCGAATACGCAGGTCGTTTTATGGAATGCGGCTAACGGCCGGGAAAGTCGGTGGCACCTGAGACAGCGATAAGATGGCGAGGTGAGATAAGGTATTGACCGAGGGACCCGGTCTTGGCGTGCGGGCGTCGTCCGTGCACAGTGCTTGGCGGAGACCGCGTCGGCGCCGAGTTCGGAACAGAGTACGGATGTCGCGCAAAACACGATATCCGGACGAGCGCTCCACTCAATCTGCGCTCATCTGCTCCATTCGCAGCCAAATATAGTCACTACCAGCCTCGCCCAGCTCACAGCACATCGAAGCCACCACGAAAGGTCGTAAAGAATGATTGCAGAACACCTTTTCAGGAAACTATAAGACTTGCTAACCACCTCCTCTGCTCCTCGCTGCTACGCTGCTACAAATGCGCTCCCACTCGATTGCGACTTTACGCCTTGTGCTCGACAAACTCGCTGTCGTTGCGGCCGAGCTTGGGCATGTCGTCCGCGTTGCTGAGCTTGCGGTCGATGTCGGCCGCGTTGGAGAGGCGGCGCTCGAGCTCCTGGTGGCCGGTGTTGGCCGTGTTGTCGGCCTGGTCCTTGCCGTCGAAGAGACGGGTGACCTCCTCGAGGGTGTAACCCTTGGTCTCGATCATGAAGAAGTAGCAGATGACGACCCAGATGCAGTCGAGGACGATGAAGACGATGTAGTACTTCCACCCGATGTTCTCCATGCCGACGGGGTTGACGTACGAGTTGAAGGCGATGCAGAGCGTCTGGACGGTGACGTAGACCGAGAGCGCCTTGGTGCGGATGCCGTAGGGGAGGATCTCGGTGGTGTAGAGCGCACCGCAGGTGATCCAGCCAGCGTTGTAGAACATGAAGTAGAGGTAGAGGAAGGGGACGAGGGCGATGCCGGTCGCCTTGTTCTGGGTGCTGTCGAACGAGCCGGAGAGCGCGGTGATGACGACGAAGCAGGCGGTGACACCGATCATGCAGGTGAGCCAGAGGGGGCGGCGGCCCCAGCGCTCAGTGAACTGCGCCCAGATGGCCGAGTTGATGGTCGAGAAGATGGCGAGGCCACCGTTGATGCCCTGGACCTGGTGGGGGTCGGTGATGTTGACAGTCTTGAGGATGAGCGGGAGGTAGTACGAGACAAGGGCGTTACCGGCCCACTGGCCCGAGATGGCGATGAAGCAGAGCACGAAGAGACGCTTGCGGTTGCCCGGGGTCTTGAAGAGGTCAAAGTAGGTGGTGCTGGTCTGGGCGTCGATCTCGAGACCGTGCTTGATCTCGGCCATCTCGTACTCGACGAGCGGGTCCTGCTCCTCCCCGTTGGCGTGGTACTTGGCGAGGGTGGTGCGAGCGACCTCCTCCTTGCCGTTCTTGACGAGGTAGCGGGGCGACTCGGGCATGAAGCCGCAGAAGGTGAAGATGGCGATGGCACCGGTGCCGAGGCACTGGAAGAGGGTCGGGAGACGCCAAGCCCACTCGTTCTGCCAGTCCAGGGTGCCGTAGCAGACCCAGGCGGCGACGATGGTGCCGAACTGGTACGAGGTGAACCAGAGGGCCGCGCAGCCGGCACGGAGACGCGGGTGCGAGATCTCCTGCATGAGGGGTGGGCCGATGGTGGACTGGACACCGAGGGCGGCGCCCATGATCGCACGCGCGGCGATGAGCTCGGCGCGGGTCTTGGCGAAGGTGTTGAGGAGGGCGCCGGCGCACGAGACGAGACACGCGACGAGGAGCGTCAGGCGACGGCCGATGCGGTCGCCAAAGTAAGAGGCGATGAAGGGGGTGATGACGGCGGGGAAGTAGAAGACGGAGCCGATGAGGCCCAGGACCTGGCCCTTGGGCTCGTCGAACTGGTCGATCCACTGGGGCATCGCCTGGAGGGCGTTGAGCAGGGTTCCGTCATAGCCCCAGGCTGGAGTTAGTTTCGGCTCGAAGCGAGGGTAAGTCGCGCTCTCACGCGCATGTGCAGTGAGAGCACGCCCTACTCACTGAAGGAGTTGCCCCAGAGGATGACGACCACGAGGATCATCTTCTTGAGGCCGGGGTCCTTCCACCATTTTGAGGCGGTGTTGTTCTCGATCGAGGCGTACGCCGGTACCAGGGCGGGCGGCATGGTTGCTGTGAGTGATGGATAGAGTTGGTGGATGAGGATCAGCAAGCGACGATCATCAGAACATTATATGTTTCCGCGCGTCTCGGCAACCTGGGGCACACACCGCCGTCCGAGCCCCGACGTCCGAGCCCCGTGGGCCTGCGGAGGGTCGCGGCCCTCGTCGCGGGCCCGCAGGGTGGAGCGGCGGTCAAATCGCCCGGATAGAGGCAGCTGATATCCAGGTCGAACGGGAATCTCGTGACCAGCGAACGGGAATCTGCGTCTCTATTTTGAATCGCCGCCATCCGCTGGCCTTGGCGAACGGGAATGTCACCGTCGATGTGACATGCGGATCATCCGGGACAACTGGAGGTGAGGTGGGGGCGGTTGTGGACGGTCGTGTGTGCGGCTCGGCCGCGTCGTGTTGAGAGTGGATGTCGAGGTGGATCATCCGGCCAGGGCGGGTCGCGTGCCCTCCAGTGACCACACAGGGTGATCGCCCAGGGTGAACCAGAGCCGCCTCTTTGTGGGTGGCGTGCAGAGTGGGGGCGGGAGGAGGCAGCTGACCTGGTGGCGGAGTGCTCCCGCAGAGTTACCGGCCGCCGCCACAGGAGATCCTAGGCCGACCGTATCGGATGAACTATCGCTCAGGGCCTGCTCCTTCGTTGCGCAGCGCGAAGTCGGAATGCCGGGTCATGATCTGGTGAGATGAGGTACAGACAAGAAGAGGCACGTTCGACCTCATCTCCTGCCTTGATTCCACCAGTTGGGATGGCACGCGCGCGTCCCTAAATCGGACCAAGTGGATAGCTGAGATGCTACATTTTGTTGCTACTGCATGTGCAGTGCCAGCAAGGTGCACGTTGAGAGGTCATTCTCGGACCAAGAGAATGTGTGGCGATGGGATTCTCCGCGGATGGCACGGAAATCGGATAAGTATGAGGATCAACCCCGGTGCCTGGCTTACGACAATCACTTGATTGGCTGTAATCACCGACACATCGTCATACGCCGTGCTACTCGTGCAGCCCTGGCCGGCAAACTGGCCGAGAGATCAACTCGGCATGTTCACCAAAAGCTGCGACAAAAGATGAAGGCGTTGGACCCAGCACGAAGAGCGATAGAGCGAATGCACAGCTACAGAAGTCGACTGTACCGCTGCCGACAGGCGGGAGTTTGGTAGCAAGGGGCAGCGTACGTATAGCAGCGGGTCATCGATGTCACGAGACTGCACTTGCACGACTTTCATTTCAAGGGGAACCAAACAGCAGGAGGCTTGGCGCACGGCATCTGGACCCGCTGCACGTGCACTGACGAGGTGACCGGCGACCAAGTCGGCCCTTCAGCCACTGCCTGTTCCACGGAAGAACCACTGTCTTGCCCACCCCTGCCAGATCTTGCTCCCAAGGGACACACGCGACATGAGCAAGAAAGCGCGGGTCAGGAGTCACGAGGCCAGAGTATGGGACCAGGGACGGGACCTGCAGGCGACCATTGTGCCCGTTACGGGCACAATCTTGAGTTGACATGCCCCGGCCCGGCCGCGATCTCCAGGTCTGCCCTGCTCCCCACCTCCCCCACTCTGGCATAGCACATCAGCAGCTGATTCCTCCCGTTCAGCGAGGCAAGGTTTGCCAAATGCGCGACATGGCACCCAAGATTCCCGTTCGTGGCGCATGCCGCAGTTGGCCGAGGTCATATCTCTGCGACCGTTGGATATCGCCGCCGACATCGGCTCCGGGCCGACCATGAACACACAGGCTACTTAGGTAGTCCTCACCACGTCTAGCGTCCCCAGACCACCCCCTTCGACCCCACGTTCACCATGGCGGCCCACTGCACCCTCTCGCACCTGCAGCACATGCAGACGTTCCACCCGAACGTCTACACCAAGGGCTATGAGCACATCAAGGCGTTCACCAAGATGCCCGTCAACATCGACGCGCGCGTCAAGGCCGACGCGTCCGCCGGGCCCGTCACGCCCCTCCTGTACGCGGGCTTCCTCGAGCACCTCGGGCGCTGCATCTACGGCGGCATCGTCGACGACGCCAAGGACCCCAGCCCCAAGGAGCTCCTCGAAGAGCAGGGCAAGGGGCGCGCCGGCTGGCGCAAGGACGTGCAGAAGATCCTGGCCGCCGACGGCGAGCTCGCCGTCCCGATGATGCGCTGGCCCGGCGGCAACTACGTCTCCAACTACCACTGGCAGGACGGCATCGGCCCCGTTGAGGACCGCCCCAAGCGCATCGAGCTGGCGTGGCTCACCTCGGAGAGCAACCAGTGAGTGGGAGTCTGGCCGGTTGTTGCCCGGGTGTCACGCGGAAGTGTGGGAGCGCGCTGACCCGGAGGTTCGGCACCGACGAGTTCATCGACATGTGCCGCGCCAACAAGTGGGAGCCGTACCTCTGCCTCAACATGGGCACCGGCACGTACGAGGAGGCGCTCGCGTGGGTCGAGTACTGCAACGGCACCGGCGACACGTACTGGGCCAACCTGCGCCGCAAGAACACGGGCCGCGACGAGCCCCACAACGTCAAGTACTGGGGTCTCGGCAACGAGAGTGAGTGCGGATCCGTGGGAAGACAGCCGGTGGACAGCCGGACAGCCGCTGACCGAGCCAGTGTGGGGCCCGTGGCAGGTCGGCAACCTCACTGCCAAGGAGTACGCGCTCAAGTGCAAGCAGTGGGCACACGGCATCAAGCTCGTCGACAAGTCGGTCATCCTGATCTCGTCGGGCGAGACCGGCTGGACCGACTGGGACCGCGAGGTGCTCCAGCACGTCGTGCCCTACGTCGACATGCACTCGCTGCACTTCTACTCGACCCTCTTCCACGAGATCTACACGCAGCCCGGGAACGACTACGAGAAGAACGTGTTCGGCCCCGCGGGCCCCGAGAAGGGCATTGAGATCACCAAGGCCATCATCGACCAGGTCAACATCGACAACAACTGGCGCGGGGTGGCGGGCCACGACGTCAAGATCTGCTACGACGAGTGGAACGTCTGGGACCAGACCAAGGCGGGCGTCGACGACAACCTCGAGCAGATCTACGACTACACCGACATGCTGGGCCAGATCGCGTGGCTCAACATGCTCGTCCGCCAGTCCAAGGACGTCGGCCTCGCGTGCATCGCCCAGAGCTGCAACGTCATCGCGCCCATCCTCACCCGGAAGGACGCCATCCTCAAGCAGTGCACGTTTTACGTCCTCCAGCTCTTCTCGCAGCAGATGCGCGACGGCTACCTCCTCCAGACGCCCTCCATGCCCGACTACTACGACGGCGCGACGTTCCCCAAGTTCATCCAGCACGTCAAGGCGAACCCGCGCTACATCGACCTCGTCGCCATGGTCAAGGAGGACGGCGGCAAGAAGAGCGTCCGCGTGTCCGTCATGAACCGCCACCCCACGCTGGACTGGGACGCCAGCGACATCGAGTTCAACGGCATCGACGTCGCCAAGGTCACCGTCCACGAGATGTACTCGGACGACCTCTCCGCCGCCAACACCTGGGACAAGCCCGACACCCTCGTCCCCCAGATCACCGAGTACTCGGCCAAGGAGTGGGCCGAGCGCAAGCACACTGTCCGCAAGCACTCGTGGCAGTTCATCATTGTCGACAGCGCCTAGAGCAAGATGTGTACAACCATAGATGTCGTTGAGCTAAATGTATCATGATTAATGAGCAGTACAGGAGGTGAGGCGCAGAATCGGCAGCGAGCTGGTCATCTCTCCATCGCCCGTCTGCCGTCCTCATCGCTACTCCGACTGGGCAGGCGTCTAGGACGTCCTTCATACTCTATAATCTAGGTGCAGCAGGCGGGCGGTGGTGGTGCGTAGTTGGCGTTCTGACCTGGTGCGTCCGGCTCATCAGGGTACAGCTTGCCCGGGTTCATGATGCCGAGCGGGTCAAGCGAGTCCTTGACAGTCCTCAGCATGCGGCAGGTGCCGTCGCCAAGCTCCGTGGGAAGGTATTTCTGCTGTCAGCCACGCTGCAGACCCGTAGCTCACCTTCTTGGTCTGCCCGACTCCGTGTTCTCCAGTACATGTCCCTTCCAGGGCGATCGCCTTCTTGACGAAGCCGCTCACCAGCTCGTGCACCTTGGGTAGCTCTGACCGGTCACGCATGATGATGGTGCTGTGCGTTGTGCCGTCACCGATGTGCCTGTCGTTAGCAAACTAGCACGCGGTTATGGGAGAGCTGGGGGAGGGTGGAAGCCGTACTCACGCAACGATTGGCCCGTAGACTCCGGCATCCCTCATCTCCTGCTGGCATTCGGCCACAAACTGCGGGAGCACGGAGAGCGGGACGCAAGCGTCGTTCCCATACAGCATCGGCGCTAGGGTTAGCGGAGAATCAGGGAGATGGCGAACTCACTCTCGTATCCGCTGTGAGCAAGGGCGGCGTACAGTGCGCCCTTCCGGGCGGCCCACAGCGCGTCGCTCTCCTGGTCATTGTGGGCCATCCGCATCTCAATGCTGCCATGCCGGTTAGAGATCTCACGCAGCAACCTCTCGCTTTCGTCCATCATCGCGTCGGTGCCCTGCAACTTGAAGAAGAGGGTATCCTTCTCGGGCAGTGGGTTTGGCACAATGCCGAGGTGGTTGGCAGCCTGGATGAAGAGGGAGTCGAGCAGCTCCGCTGGAGGTCAGCAGTCCCCGGCGGACAGGCACATACCGCACTGAAGGTTGACGCCCTTGTTCACCACCTCGACGATTGCCTCGACGGCGTGCGTGACGGACGGGAAGGAGACGACGGCGACACGGGTGGGCAGCTTCGGCGTCAGGCGGAGGGTGACCTCGGTCACGATGCCGAGTGTGCCCTCGGCGCCGATGAAGAGCTTGGTCATGTCAGGCCCTGTGGACGACTTTTTGGCGCGCTGCCGGGTCTTGACAATAGTGCCGTCCGGGAGCACAGCCGTGACGTTCATGAACCTGGAGTCAGCTGGAATGTACCGTACCCAGCTGGACGTACCACTCGGCGCGCGCGGAGCCATAGCGCATGGCATTGGGCCCCGAGCAGCCCGTGCTGAGCATGCCAGCGACGCTGGCGTTGGGCCCCGGGTCCAGGGGGAAGAAAAGGTCGTGCCCCGCCTCCGCCAGCGCCTTGTTGAGCGTCTCATACCCGATGCCAGCCTGCACAACCGCGTCGCCGTCCATGGGGTGCACCGCAATGATCTTGTCCATGTGCCGCCCGAGGTTGACGCACACCCCGCCATACGGCGCGGAGAAGTGCCCCTCGAGCCCCGTCCCGCTCCCGTACGGGATGACGGGCACGCGGTACTTGGCGCAGACGCGCACGATCGCCTGCACGTCCTCGGTCGAGTGGGGGAACACGACGGCCGACGGCGGCTGCTGCGCGCCATAGTACCACTCGTTGGCGGCGTGGACCTCGCGGTCCGTCTGGTCCGTGCTCACGTCATCGGCGGGGAGGAGGGCGCGGATCTCGGCGATCGCCCGGCGGTAGTCGTCGGGCGAGCCGAAGCGCTCCGCCCCGCGCTTGAGTTTCGGGGCGTGAGTGTGCTCGCGCTCACGTAGGCTGAGCACAGCGTAAGTGAGTGCCGCGCCGGCGCCGAGACCGCCGAGGAGCGGCACCCAGCGCGATCCCGAGGGCGGCGGCGGAGGCGTCGAGTAGTGCCGCCCGGCGCGGAAGGAGGGGCGCGTACGCGCAGCGCGGAGGACGCTGGGGAGGCGGGCGCGGCCTGCCATCGTGTGTGATGAAAAGAGAGTGAAGTCAAGATCACGCGGAGTATACGACATCGGTTATGGCCGTGAGTTGCCGACTCGGCCGAGCCGGCGCCGTGTCCTGCCCCCATGCGGCCACCATTGCCGCGGAAGTGAGCAGAACACGGCGTGCGCCTGAATGTGGCGCCAGGCGGCGTTCGTGGTCGATCTGCAACGTCCTACATTGAGGAGTGCATAGCGGCGCAGGGAGCTCTGGACCGCTCAGGTGGGGCTGGCAACATCCGGCCCGATATCCAGTTCATCAGCTTTGCGATGGAATGTTAGAGTCGTTGCTAATCACGAAAGCTAATAGAAGCTCTGGTAGTAGGGAGTGGGGCAGCAAAGGTCAGACCTGCCCCACTCTGTGACTGCCCCACTCCCTTTTGGACTAGCCAAACGAGCCCGTCGTGGTACTTGCATCTGTGTCGCACAAAGCAACACCGTCACCTCCGCCGGCCCTGGAGCGCGTCGGAGACAGTACCACGGACGACTATGAGGGCATGCTCGTGGTGGGTGGGGTACGCACTAAGGGGGTGGGCGCCCAAGGGGACACCCGATTGCGGCTGATGGAAATGGTGACTGCCTGATAACCTCCAAAGCCAAGTACCACCTCGCTCGCGGACACCGCGAGGCTTCGTTGTGTATTCCCTTCAATTGTACGCCAGGTAGAGCGGAGGGGAGGCGGGGTGATGGCCTGAGGAGGCGATCTGAACGTTCGCCAGGTACAGCTCGCCGCGCATGCTCGCCTCGTTGCATGCCACCCCGAAACTCAACTCGGCCCCTGTCGCCGCCTGGAACTTGCCTCACCATCACATTCGCCCTTCTTCCCATCACCCCAGAGGGATACTTCTACCCTCCACGCCCCTCTGGCCTCGACATCCTCACCTCACCTCACTCCACTCAGTCATCCCACCGTCTAAGCCAGTAGCACGGCCACCCTCCAAGCTCGTTCACCCTGCCGACGATGGATGCCTCCACCCTCCCTCCTGGATGGCTGGGCCCCAACGGGCCCGTCGCAGAGTTAGTCAAGAAGATCGGCTTCGACCCCAACGGCCTCCGCTTCAAGAAGGGTCCCAGCGATGACATAAAGTTCGCCGACGAGATCAACTTCGATGCCTTCAAGACGCTGCGGTCATACCTCGCCCTGATGGAGGAGGAGCACGAGCGCGCCGCCAAGGCCGGTGTCTCCGCCGCCACCGTTCTCATGCTGGACGACCTGACGGCCCCGTACTGGGCGCACCCCGACGTCCCCGACGATCCTATCCCTCTCAACCCTCACGTGGTACGCACTACATCAACAAAGGCGTCTGACCACAGTACCCGCAGGTCTTACAGGCCCTCGCGGCCAAGTACATCGAGATCCAGCACGACATTGCCCACCTCTCGCCGCTGGAGCAGATGCAACGCCTAGACGGGGCCATCTTGCAACTCAACCCCGAGCGAAGCTATGCCGTCTACGTCGAGCAGCAAGTCGGCGATGACGGGGAGCCCGTGGTACGCACGGACCTGACCATCGAGCACGTCGCCGAGGTACGGCCCGCACCCAGACCTCGCTGATGCCAGATGGCGAGTGCGATGGCCGCCGGTGACCATCGCAGCGAGCCCGACGCCCTCACTGCTCTGACGTGGGAGCTACTCAAGGACAACAAGATGGTGCAGAAGTACCTCGCATCCCAGGAGACGCTTGCCGCTGGCGACCACTGGCCTATCCCGCCCCACATCCAGAGCGTCAAGCCCAAGAGCAAGAAGAAGAAGAAGGCGAAGAAGAGCAAGGGCAAGCAGAACAAGGATGGCGAGGGGGCTGATAACGGAGCCTAAGCCGAGCGGGGGGTGAGGGGGGTGAGTGCTCGTGTACATTATCGGATTATGCGGCGCCTGCTGACCTCAGCTCAATCAGCACGTGAATGTACGTCTTTCGCTTCGAACGGAGCAAGGGTGCACAAGTACCCAAGTACTGTAGATCTCGCGCAGTCTCGAATCGTAGCGTTAATGCTCCCCAACCTGTCCATATACGGCTCTACGTGTGGATTCAGATCTAGCGTCTCTGCTAAGCATTTGCTGGCAGTATCCGGGATTGGCCCCTCATAAAGTGCCACATTCGTCACCCGAAGTTGAGTCAGCCCCTCGCCCCACGCAGCTCGCACCGCAGTCACCTTCCTTGCTCCAATCGCCTATATCAAACCCCCCATCATCTCTCAACTTCTCTCATTCTCTCTCTCTCGCCCATCCTCTCTTGCTTCCCACCTTCCCTCCCATCATCACGCAGCAGCACTCTCTCAACTCCACTCAGTCCCAGTGCAGGTGAGCTTCCATGCCTTCGCCTTCGCCATCCCCCTGTTTCCCGCTTACCGCTCCAAGAACATCATGGACTACTCCAACCTTCCTCCTGGCTTCCTCGGCCCTGACGGACCCATTGCCAACATTATGAAGAATGCCGGCACCGACCCCAACATGTTCCGCGTGAACTCGAAGATGGAGCCGCAGAACGACACCAACTTGGAGATGTTCTCCCTCCTCTTCTCTCCCGGTGTCGTTGCGGAGTATCAGCGCGCTGTCAAGGCCGGTGTGCCTCCCGCCATGGTCATCCCGCTCCAGGAAGGCCCCCACTTTGCTTCCCGTGACAAGAAGTGCCCAGAGCACCCCATCCAGCTCCAGTCCTGCATCGTAGGGATAAAGATGGCCTGTGCTTACCACAGCTTCCCGAGGCACTCCAGGCTCTCGCCACTCGCTACATGGAGATCAAGGACGACATCAAGCACCTTTCTCCTTATTCTCAGCTGTCCAGCCTCAACGGCACCATCATGCGCTGCAAGGACAACAAGGGCACCGAGACCGACGTGGAAGTGACGCTTTACATCGACCAGGGGGTCGACATGAACAAGAACCCGGTCGAACGCGATGACTTCACGATTGTCGAGGTCGCAAAGGTGAACACCACGCCAACAGAGCTAACCGGAAGATGGCTGAAGCCATGGCTGCCAAGAGGGCGGGCGACGAGAGCATTGACCTCACCCAGCTCGCGTGGAAGCTTCTCGAGCGCAACACCGGTCTCCAGGGTTTCATCAAGCACAAGGAGTCGATGGCGAGCCTCGATCACTGGGAAATGCCTCCCAACGTTCGTAGCGTCGACCCCAAGAAGAAGAAGAAGAACAACAACAAGAAGAAGAAGAACAAGAAGAAGCACAAGAAGACCCAGACCGAGGAGGGTGACGACGAGGCCTGAGAAGGACAGCAGTGAGTAAGTACTAAAGTACGTAAACATGGGCCCATCCGGTTGTGGGATCGTTACGCTGACCTCAGGCTTGCACAGTTGCAGAAGAACCAGCGTACCCACGTCCATACCCCCCATTCACCACTCCCGGTAGCCTGGCCTTTGTGTCCATAGAGACGTTACGCAGTTCATTCCTTGTGATTTAAAGTGCCATTGGATAGATCATCACCTCAGCCCGACCTTAAGCCCACAGTGCCCTACCGGCCGCCTCAGACGCTTCATATCTCTACAACTTGGCAACGATTCGACCACTAATGATCCTCGTCCGCCTCGACGACTGTCTTGCCGAACTGTCTGGCGGGCACTTTGCGATGGAAGAGTACGTCAATTTCACGGAACGTTTTGCCAGCGACCTCCGGCAGGCAGAAGTAGGACGCGACGAAGAGGAGCGAGCACGTCCCGCACCACACAAAGCCTGACTTGCCAATGAGCCCCCACCCCGTGGGATTGAGCATGTACGAGTTGATGATCGAGAAGATGACCGTCGAGACGTAGTACGTGTCCCGTGAGAGCGCGACGGTCTGGGAGCGGAGGCGCACGCTGGATATCTCACCCTGGTACGCCCACGTCACGGGGCCGAGGGTGAATCCCCACTGGAACGCGAGGAGGATGACGAGCACGCCCTGCGCGAGGAGCACGCTGGTGCTCTGCCGGATGCACGCGAGCACGCCGATGAGCGCGCACACGACGATATTGAACCCCAGGCCGTATAGATACATGGTGCGCCGGCCGGCGAGCGTCGAGAGCCACCACGACCCGAACACGGCGGCAAACTGGATGCCTGTGGTACCGAGGCCGAGCGCGAACGCCTGGTCCGTCCCCATGCCCGTGATGGTGAAGAAGTACGTGCCGAGGTTGGACAGCAGCAGGCCCGTGACGTTGGCGGCGGCGTGGATCCCGCTCGCGATGAGCGTGCGCCGCAGGTCCGTCCCCAGCAGGCAGTCGGCGTAGGACGCGCCGCGCGTCGCGGCCGCCTCGATCTCGATTGTGCGCACCATCGCGGCCAGCGTGTCCCTCGGATCGACCGTGCGCGTGGTCGCGAGGCGGCGGAGCACGACCTCGGCCTCGTCCCGCCGCCCGTGCCGCGCGAGCCACCACGGGCTCTCGGGCGCGAACGCGAGCACCGCAATAATCGGCACGGGCCACGCCCACTGCACCGCAAACGGGATCTTGTACGCCCACACGTCGGGCCGGTTGCGCACACTGTAGAGCACGCCGCTCGCGATAAACTGCCCGATGCACCAGCACAGCTGGATGTACATGGTGAGGATGCCGCGGAGGGCGAGGGGCGCGATCTCGGACGAGTACGACGGCGCGACGACGACGAACGCGCCCCACGGCAGCCCGCACAGGAACTCGCCGACGAGCAGGACGGCGAGGTTGGGCGCGAAGACGGTCGCGAAGATCACCGCGAGCATGAGGAGCTGCGCGCCGATCGCCGTGCGCTTGTACCCCCACCGGTCGGCGAGGGTGCCCGTGCACAGCACGCCGAGGAAGGCGCCGACGACCGGCGCCATGGTCAGGCCCGTCTGCCACGGCGCCGAGACCTGGTACCCCACCTCGGGGTTGACATAGTGCCCGAACTTGCGCCGGAAGGCGGGGAGGCCCATCTGGGGTCAGAACGCCCGCGGGGGACCCACCATGTTCCCGATCCGCGCGTTGTCGTACGCCTCCATCACGATGCACATGCTCATCATGAGCGCCCAGAAGACGGCCTTCCAGTGCGTGCGCGCGGCCTCGAGGACGCCCTCGGCGTGCTCGGCCTCCTCGCCCTTGATCGCCTCAGCGCGGAGGGCCTTGGCGTCGTCGTCGGCGTGCTCGAGGTGCTCGGTGTGCGGCTTGTCCTTCTCGAGCTCCATGGTGTGTGGGGGTCCGCATCAGGCTAGGGGCCGGGCTTATATCAGTCGCGCGGGTGGTGCGGTGGGGCCCGGCTGTGGGGCACTCCCACTCGGATGCGCAGCACATTCTGGTCTCGTGATACTCGCTCCGCACATGATGTCAGCATGACCGAGGACGACGGCGTGGTTGGAAGCGGCGAGCACGGTGAAGAGACCAAGCCGTAGAGGAAGCCAGCCGCGTGTGATCCCCGATACCGGCGATAACAAGTCCGCGTGCCTCTCCGCTCTGGTCAGCTGACGCCGAGTGCGCGCCTGAGTGGTCCGAAATGTCAAACACGCCCACCAGGAACCCCGAGCTGGCCAGTTGGTAGGTAGGTACCAAGGTGGGCCGGGGCTATCAGCTGCCTACAACTCGCCCGCTGGGCTAAAGATGTCGAGACTGCTTAATCCGTCTCGCCCACCTGGAGGCAGCTGACCTCCCCCGCCAGATACCGTCGCCGAGGATGCCGCGAGGTGCCGTCCGCACCGGCACCGATCGGAGCGTGGGCAACACTCCCAGACATGCCATGCCCAGTACTCTCAGACATGCCACGTCCGGAACTCCCAGACATGCCATCCCCAGTGACCTCGCGGCAGATCATCGCTAGTCACGAGGATCCGAGGAAGCGGAATGCCCCAAAGGCCAGGCTCCACGACACTACCTTTCCGCACCAGATCTGGGGGCTGCTTGGCGATCTGGTATGGCGGTCTGAGCGTGGCGTCGACATCCAAATGGACATCCGAATGGACAGGCTGTGGGCGTTCGGGCCAGGGTCGAGCCCACACTCCGGACAAGACGAAGGCTGCGGGCTGGTGCAGCCCCCGGATGGTTCAGGTGAGTGGCTGCGATCGAGTGCGTGGCTGCGAGATGCAGGGAGTGGCGATACCGCTTCGAGGTCAGCATATTTACTGGCCTCAAGTGGAGATATTGGAGGCGTCGTTCGGAACATGCCCTCCGATCAGCTGCTGCGGTGTTGCACAGGTGATCCTCCTCGCTGCGAGTTGAGAGGGGGAGAGCCTGTGCCTGTGTGCTGCTTGTGCTGATGGCAGCTGGTGATAACCACAGCCCACAGAGATGTGTGCGTGGATCGGCGCGAGGCATGTTCGGGACCCCTGGGCGCACGGATCAAGACCAGATCTGCTTACGCCCAATCTTGTTCGCTTCACCGACTACCCATTGGAACCTCACTCAACGCAGCCACCGTCGTTTCCGTGGACAGGAGGTCGGATCCGAGCACCGACTCGACTCGCAGCTCTGCAGTCCACAGCTCGCAGCAGTTGTTGCTGCGTGGAGCGATGAGCGAGTGCAGCATTCCACAGCGGTGGCCAATGGCGAGTCACGTGCAAGCATACCACTACCCGATCATTAAGGAACAAGTCTAATGAGGATATGCGTGAGAAACGAATGCACACAATGGGTGGCAAATGTTCATGTCTCGGCCAATGAAATGCATGCATACTCCTGCTACTCCCGCTAGAAACGGCAGCTCTGCGAGTGTTGGCTGCGCTGCTTAGTCACATGAGGAGCTGTTGCTCTCTTGGCTGTGCTGTGGAGGAGGTGTGAGTGATGTGGTTGGCTGTGAGCACTGCAGGAAGGGGTTCATCGCTTTGAGGAATGGCAGGATTAGTAGTGTGGGGTCTCCACTGTTGACAGGGAAACATGTCTTTCCCTCGTTTCGATCTCTCGCCACCCACCGTACCCACCCGCAGAGAGAGTGTATAAAGGTCGCCACCACTCGACCTCTCATCCTCTTTCTCTCTTCATCTCTTCTCTAAACACAGCAGAGGACACACCTCGCACTTGCTCCCCCGGCCACCTGGCTACAAACAGCTCCACCGCAGCTCAGTCGCCCTCTTGCGACACATTCCACACCCCCTCCCCACCCCCACCCCTCCTTTGACCCCGGCGCCAGTCGTCGCTGCCAAGCCTCCACCACACCAGCCCCCTCCCCCAACGGGCACCAGCACACCAAGACCACCACCATGAGCTACTACCACCACTCCCACATCCACGTCCTGTGCGGCTGCTACTTCATTGAGAACTACCAGCCCCGCTACCTCCCCCAGGTCGACCTCTCGGCGCACACGACTATCATTGGCACCTCGTCCCGCACAGTGCTCCGCCAGACCTTCGAGAACACGTCCAAGGACAAGATCGAGGAGCTCCGCTACGCTTTCCCGCTGTACGATGGCGTGTCCGTAGTCGGCTTCCGCTGCACCGTCGGCGACCGCGTGATCGAAGGTGTCGTCCAGGAGCGCGCCAAGGCCAAGGCAACGTACGAGGCTGCCAAGGCCCGCGGCGAGACGGCCGGCCTGCTCGAGCAGTCCCTCAGCGCTGCCGACGCCTTCACCACCCGCCTCGGCAACGTGCCTGCCGGCGAGAAGGTGTTCGTCGACATCACATACCTCGGCGAGCTGGAGCACGACGCCGAGGTCGACGGCCTCCGCTTCACCATCCCCACCAAGATCGCACCGCGGTACGGAACCCAGCAGTTCGGCGACACCACGTCGAGCAACGCCCGCGATGGCAAGATCTCCGTCACGGTCGACGTCGAGATGCCCGCCGGCTCGGCGATCAAGAGCGTCCAGAGCCCGTCGCACCCGATCGCCGTGTCTGTGGGGCACACGTCCAAGGCACCGAACGCCGACCCCTCCTTCCAGAAGGCGACCGCCGGCCTCACGCTCACCTCGACCTCGCTCGACACCGACTTTGTCCTCCACGTCGTCGCCACTAACCTTGGCGAACCCACCGCGCTCCTCGAGACGCACCCGACCATCCCCAACCAGCGTGCCCTCATGACCACCCTCGTGCCCAAGTTCTCGCTGCCGTCGGACAAGCCCGAGATCGTGTTCATCTGCGACCGCTCCGGCTCGATGGGCGGCCAGATCCCCAGCCTCATCTCGGCCCTCAACATCTTCCTCAAGTCGCTCCCCGTCGGCGTCAAGTTTAACATCTGCTCGTTCGGCTCCAGCTTCTCGTTCCTCTGGCCCAAATCTAAGAGCTACACCCAGACGACGCTCGACGAGGCGTCCGCCCACGTCTCCAAGTTCACGGCCAACTTCGGCGGCACCGAGATGTACAAGCCGGTGAGCTGGGGTTTGTCCGATGTAGCTAACCACAGATCGAGGAGACCTTCAAGCGCCGCTACTCGGACATGAACCTCGAGGTGTTTGTGCTCACCGACGGCGAGATCTGGCAGCAGGACGAGCTGTTCGCCATGATGAACAAGCACGTTGAGAAGGCCAAGGGCGCGATCCGCGTGTTCAGCTTGGGTGTCGGCAGCGGCGCGTCGACGTCGCTCGTCAACGGCATCGCCCGTGCTGGCGGCGGTTTCGCCCAGTTCGTCCACGACAACGAGACGATGGACAAGAAGATTGTGCGCATGCTCCGCGCTTCGCTGTTCCCCCACATTACCGACTACTCGCTCGAGGTCAAGTACGGCAAGCCCGTGGACAGCGACGACGACTTTGAGCTCGTCGAGAAGGTCAACTCGTCCCTCATTATCGAGGACAAGGACGGCAAGGGCAGCGAGAGCCCGAAGAAGAAGCCGATCATCTCCCTCTTCCAGAAGGACCTCAAAGAGGACTCGGCGCCAAAGGACGGGGCGGACCCGCTCCCCGTCCTCCCGACCCCGCGCTACCTCCAGACGCCTGGAGTCATCCCGCCCCTCTTCCCCTTCTCGCGCACAACGGTGTACGTGCTCCTCTCGGACGCGTGCCCGAGCTCGACCCCCGAGACTGTCATCCTGCGCGGCACCTGCGCCGCCGGGCCTCTCGAACTCGAGATTCCCGTCACCGTGCTGGACGAGAAGGCGACGACGATCCACCAGCTTGCGGCCCGCAAGGAGATGAAGGAGCTCGAGGAGGGCCGCGGATGGGTCTCCCTCGCCAAGGCCGGTAGCAAGACCCTCAAGGAGAAGTACCCCGGCCGCTACGACGACATGATCGAGCGCGAGGGCGTGCGCATCGGCACAAAGTTCCAGGTCGGCGGCAAGTGGTGCAGCTTTGTCGCGGTGGAGAAGAACAAGGGAGGCGATGAGACGAGAGCCGAGGCGCCGCCCCAGTACGACGCCAGCGACGACGACATCGGTTTCGGCATGTTCGACGTGAGCGCGTCTCCGCCTGCGAAAGCAAGGAAGAGCGCCGCCCTGGGCTCAGCTGCACTTTTCGGCGCCGCACCTGCCCCTAGTGAGTACAACTGCAGCTCGGACTCGGGGTCGGACGTCTGGTCTGGTGACGACTGTGAGCCAGAGGGGGCGCACAGCGACCCTTTCGTTGCCACAGGCAATGTCCCAAAGTTGGCGAAGGAGGTGTGCCCCCAAGTCTCCTCTCTTAAGACCACATCTGAGGGCGCAGAACGTCGTCGCTCGGCGTTGGGCGACGGCACTGGCAATTCGATGTTCTATGACGCCCTCTCGTCCATGGGTGAGCAATCGCTCCCAGCTGCCCAGCCCGAAGGCAACGCTGACTTCCCAGGATCTCGTGTACTTGCCCGTGGAGGGGGAAAACCTTCTCCATCCTCAGCCCCAGCTCCAGGCTCATTCTCAGGTTCAATGGGTTCATATGTCCCCCCGGCTGGATCTCGCGTGCATGGTAGCGTCGCCGGCGCTCCCCAGGCCCAGATGCAGCAGCAGCCTACTGGCCTCCTCTCCGGCTTTGGCGGCATTCGCAGCCTTGGTCGCCGAGCTGCGCCCCCGCCCCCTCCTCCGCCCGCGCCAGCCCTTGCCATCGCGCCAACATCTGGGTGGGGTAACGCGCGCTCCGCTTCCCGCAGCTGTGCCGCCATGCCCGTTGCTATGGCTCCCATGCTCGCCGAAATGCCCGCCAGGCCCGCCGCCATGCCCGCCATGTACAAGCGTAGCTCCAGCCCTCAACTTGAGATGGAGTGCGCAGCTGCGGAACGCTCCAGCTTCTCCAAGGATGAGTCCGAGGACGAGGACGAGGACGACGCGCTCGCGTCCAGCGCGCCAAACCCCAACGCCCTGCGGTCCCTCACGGACATGCAGCGCTTCCAGGGCAACTGGAGCTGGACGCCGGCCCTGGAGGCCGTCCTCCGCATCAAGGAGGCGGCCGCCAAGGCCGCGGCACCCGGCTACGCCGACGACGTGCTCGCGACCGCGTGCGCCGTCGCATTCTACAAGACCAAGCTCGCCAAGGACAAGGACACCTGGGAGATGATTGTCGAGAAGGCCGAGGAGTGGCTCCGCGCCAACGGCGGCGACGCTGCGCTCGAGAAGGCCGTGCAGGCGCTGTTCTGAGCGCGAGCGGCCGAGCAAAAACCAGATCATGTCTGGACGGAGGACCAGTTGAAAGGACCAAAGCAGAAAGTCTGTCGATCTGTAGTCAACGAATGGATGTTCTGAGCTTGAGGTGTGCCACGGATCTTGCAGACTGACCCGGGCTCGGCCATCGAAACCTGGGCTCGTGGCAGGGAACTGACTCCGCCTCGAGCCCAACTCTGGGGTGGGCCAGATACACAAACAAGCATGGCAACGCCGAAAGATCTCATGTCAGCACCGCCGTCACCCAGTTTAGCTCCTGAAGATCAGCCCGTCGTCATATGCGAGCACCATGTACGCTCTCCTCCTCCTAGCAGTTACCGCCACGGCCACCGTGAGTCCTCCCCGCCTCCACCCCTGCCTTCAGCTTGTCGGGGTGAGAGGGTGAGCGACGCAGACGCTGTGCAAGTACTGGTAGCGCAGTTGAGTAGATGATGTCAGATGGTTGAACTGGGCGAACTGCAGCTGCTGCGCGGATCACTGCGGATGAGGTGTGGGGCTGGTTAAAGTCGCGTCAACCGGATGCCAGCACCCAGGCGATGCTTCTGTGCCTGAAAGTCGCGATCGGCACGACGCGTCGGGCAAACCCGCCCGGCCAGTTTCAGGGAGTATGCATAGTCCAAGGTGACTGGACCGAACCTCGTCTTGCTTCCAACCACCATGCATAGCCTTGTCCAACCACGTTCTGCAAGATGATTGGACACGAGGTCCCCGTTTCGAGATGACAGGGAAGTTGACAAGGCGGAAGGGAGGAGGGCACGTCGCAAGCTGTGCATCTCGAGAGAGCGAGAGAGCTTGAGACGAGTGCGGGGCACTGAGCAATGACCGCCAAGGTCAATCTAGGGATTCCAGGGTAACGTCGGCCCGGTGGGTGGATCAGTGGTGGGGTTGACGCGACTCGCGGCAGCCAACCTGTGCACAGACCCCGCAACCTTCCCTCCACCCAGACCACCCAGCACTCGCTGCGACAGAGACCTTCCCTCCACATTGAGAACGCCCCCCCATCCCCCCTCCTCCCCGACTCAAATAACAACTCTCACCCCACCCCACCCTCCTTTGTCACTACTCACATCTCTCTCATCTCCCTCAACCTCACTCACAACAATGCCCCCACGCCGCTCCGCAAGAGCCGCCGCTGCCGCCGCAGCCTCAGCGACCGCCACCCCCCCCCCCCCCCCCCCCCCCCCCCCCCAA